>JAMXBD010002750.1:0-166101 GCA_024138025.1 Combretum micranthum | reverse complement strand
TTTATATGCGGTTAATGTTCTTTATGTATTGTGACTATCATGCATCCTTTCTCAACTCTTTCCTTTGAAATAAACACGATCTTTTCATTACTTTAAGAGCCATACAAATATTACATCAAGATTTTGTTCCCAAAATTTGGCTAGCTAAGTTCCAATTCCGATTCTAACAATTTTCTATTTCCGAAAACATGACTAAATACAGGGAAAAGAAACAATAAAGTACTAACTATCCTGAAATCCTAAGGCAAATTGGCATCCCGCATTGCCTACTACAAATAAGAAAATCAGGACTCCTCTTGGACTTCATGGTTAGCTAACATCCCGATCTCTACTCATCACTAGAGTCATCGGGGGTCGAGCTAGGAGGTCGTCTCCTGCTGGTAGAACCACCGTCGTCCCGTCGGATGAACAAACTAAGGTACTCCCTCGTAGTCATCCTCCGTTTCCTAGCAGGTCGGACTAAGGGCTCTGGGTCTTCACTTTCTTCCTCTTCCTCGTACCTTGCCCTTCCTCGGGCTTACATCGTTCTCCTTACCTCTAACCTCTTGCTCACTCACCTGAGTCTCTATTATCTCATTCTCTCTCACTGGCTCTCCACCCATGCCTTCTATCCATAGGCTCGGGGGCTACAGGCTCAGCTACTACATATCAAGTACAGGGGGATTTTCACCTTCTACATAAACATCCTCCACATCAAGGGGTCAAACTCGGGTTCCACCCTACCACTATCAGGTATCTCCAGCTCCCATTAAAATCCCATACAATCGGGTTGGTTCCGGATTCACTTCAGCTTCCGACTCGTCAGGTGGGGTAGGGGTTCTAGGAACTACATTTTCTTCCCAGTTAGGATCCTCCTCAGGGTCCTCCTCCTCTTCTTCTTCTTCATCCTCTCCAATCACAGGCGCCCCATTCAATTGCATGCCTATCAATAGTTGGAGGTGGAGCTATCACTCGGGGTGGGAGAATATCTAAGTAAATCGCATGCCAAGTGATATGATTTCCATGCATCTGCTAAATTCCAGTCAGGGTGATCATACAAATTATCATGGCATACACATATAAAGGCCCTATGGGAATCCATACTCTAAAATCTAGGGTTTGATTTCCTCCACCCTTCAAAATAAATGTAGCTTCTCTAGTCATGGCTCATGCCCCCCAAAGATCCTCTCTAGAGTATAAATGTCTCCAATTTTGTCCAGCTCTCTCTTCCATGGGATCATTCCTCAATCGAATCCATTACCGCAGCCCATCTGTATATCTCAATCCATCCTTCCACAATTTGTACATTTCCCCTATAGTCCGGGGATGTCTGGCTAAGGCAAAATCTTCACACAACTCTCTTAACCTCAACCTATATTCCACCATCGTCTCATCGTTTCTCTTTGTAAAGTTCCTGGCCCGCTCCCTGGTCTCACCTAAGGAGACCTACAATAATACAATACTCCTAATCAGACTTAGCAAGAAATCGTTTTTAACTCCATTTAACCTATTAGTTAGATTTCTAAGTCCGGTTTCTTTTAATCCTATTGTCTTGCTTTATAACCTAGTGCTCCGATACCAACTTAAACTGTCACGCCCCGCAGGGTATCCTAAACGTAATAGCCCACCACATACTAAATAAGACTCTCGAGTTCCCTACCCGAGCTCTTTGGGAGTCTTAAGTAGATGTAAAGCGTTCCTTTATGACTAAATAGAATACTTCAACAAATGGAGTTAAATAGTTTAATGTGGCATTCATTAGCCATAGATAATAAATCAAAACGCATCATTATAGTTCACAAAATCTAAGGGGCATTCCCTCGCAAAATAATAACAAGTCCATTACAGTCATCCAGAGTCCTTAGTTTCCAATGGAAGTTTATACAAAAAGAAATGGATTAAACTTCTACGGGAAACTCCTATCTCCGGTACCTGTGCTGTGGCTTGCCTCAGCCTAAGCCATATAAACTTGTGCTGCAATAGATAAAAACTATGGGGGCATAAGCTAACTAGCTTAGTGAGTAATAACTTCCATAACACAATTAAATACAAATCATTCAAACAAGTGATTATTCAAGCAAGTGGATGCATCAAACAAATGTGATCAACAAACATATGACCAACCGGAAATCATATGTGGATGGACTTGCGCCCTCCATCCCGGGTTAGCAGATTAACGAATCTTGTGGTACGACGCCGTTTAAGCTCATGGTCAACTAACAATATTTCGTTTTATGGATCACGATTAACCAACAAATTCGTTTTATGGATCACGATTAACCAACATATTCGTTTTATGGGTCATGAAAAACCAACCAATGTGAATGCTCCAACCCCATCGTGATATGAATGAATTCAATTTACAATTGAAGTCGAATATTCCTAATTCAATTCTTTAGGTGACCAACAAGTATTCGCAGACATTCATCATAAGTCACTAGCTAGTCAATCAATAGTTTAACACCCGGTTTCGATATTCCTTAGTCCATTTCACATATCAACAGTAGGCAACATATATAATCCCATATACCCCATCATGCATATACAATTTCCTTTTATCTTTACCTATACCACTAGTGCCACTACATTACAATCACATTCATTAATTGAGAGTGGAAGTAAAACTCACTCGGCCATTGGACGCCGGTCTTTCTAATAGTAGTAGTCGGGAGGTAGGGTCGTCCTGCTCGGATCACCTACCAAGCAAGAATAATCCTAATGAGATTCTCATTATGTAACCAAATCAAACTATACATCTAAACTAGATGAATTCGGATCACTCGCTATTTGCGGAAGTTCCGACTTAAAACGGCCATAACTTGGTCATTTTAACTCGGAATTTCGTAAATTTTATATCGATCTCTATCTACTTCGAAAGATCTATCTATTTCTAATATTAAATCCAAGTTTTGAAAATATTAAAGCCATGGAACAGTAGGATCAGATCTGTTCCACACTTTCTCCAATCCCGACAATTTGTTTTGCTTTTGATAAGAAATGTTCCTAGTTGATGATTCATGCATGAATGGTATAGGAATGAATTACTAACATGAATGCCATGTAATGGACTCAATATATGCATGGTCATGATGATTTTGTGATAATAAACTCTTATGAACTCCTAAGTGTTGGAAAATTTCATGAAGGTTATTTCCAAGAAGCTATTCTTCCACTTTATACTCCTTAGGGTTTCTTTGACTTTTAATCTTGTAATCCACTTGTTATCTAACTAAAAATAAGTTCTCAGAGTCCATATTAATCATGGCCTTCATTCATGCATAAAAATTCCCATTTTTCATTTGGTAAACATGTCTTTAAACAAGCTTTTTGTAAAAATCCGAATTTTCCAAATTTCATTTTCTTGCATTTTTCTTAAGGAAAACTTGTCTAATGCATTAAAAATTGAAGCTCCAATATATATATTCATCTAAGGACTTCATTTAACTTATAAAACATCCAATTTAGACTTAAATACCAAGTGTTCTTGTAGGCATGAACCTAAGTTACGAATTTTAACTATTGATCAACATTCCAATATTTTTCATTCTAACTCCACCACTTGTTTTACATTCCTATCATGCCTAAACTCATCTAAACTTATGAAAATCATTCTTTCAAGATATCTACTACACATACCCTTCATTTTTCATATGAAATATGAGTTCAAAAGTGATTTTGGTGGTCTTTAAAGTAGGGTTTCCCTTTCATCCGAATTTCCAACATTGCATATTCAACAAAACCTTTCCTTTTTCAATGTTCTTGCTTCCTATATGTAGAGATCTACTATCTAACACCTCTATACATGAACAAGGCTATATTTTTATGATCATCAATGCATGGAAGACAAAATAAACCTATGATCATGCATGTACATGAGATGTGGATGTCTAAACTTTAGATCTACTATATATAATGCATGAATCATGGATCTCATGGCATGAACAACAATATATATGCAAGATCTCTACTTTACATGCATGAACAAGTTGATATTTCAAACAAAACTCATTCAAAGACTAGATCCACTTCTTGTGATGGCTTGAGATTCTTGTAGTAGTGTTTTCATGTCCCTTGCTCACGCTCATTGGGATTTAAACGAGAAAACACACAAGAATGATCTTGCCATTACAAGATTTGGGATGAACAAAGCCTAAATATACATACCAAAGGAGTCTTGAAGGAGAAAAAGAGAAGAAAATGAGTTGAAATGTGTGAGGGGGAGGGGGCAAGGTTCACGGCACAAAAGGGAAAGAATGAGAGGGTTTTCTCTTTTACACAATTTGAAACAAGAAGAAATGAAGAGAGAGAGAGAGAAAAATATGTTTATATATGAAGGTATTAGGGTTTATTAATGAATAAAATTTGCAAAAATAAATCAAATGGAAAGGAAAAACAAGCGCGGGGGTGGGGGGGTGGGGGGCGCCGGCCACAATATGTGTGTGTTTTTGAAATTTTTGATATTTGTAATTTAGTTAATTAAAATGTAATAAATGTGATAATTGATTAAGAGACAAAATTTCTTGGAAAAAAAAAATTGAAATGAGTAGTTGTAAGGATGTAAGAATAGGGTATGGTAGTGTGTGGTGTAAGTTGTACTTGTGAATAGTAGACAAGACATCTATTTATCGGTTGTTCCGAAAACACGAAAAAAGCTATAACTGTAATTTTTATAGCTCGGAAAATTACGAAATTGATATTTTTGGAATCCTTACAAAATTATGGTTCTAATGAATATTCCGGAATATTTTTCTGAATCCGTGATCCGGGACACGCTTTTCCGTAATTGAGCTCGGGAAGGCTCGAAATTGAAAAATTTCCGGATTTAAAACTTTCAAAGGTTTAAAATGTACTTTAAAAAAATAATTCAACTTCATTTACTTTATAAAATTTCTTTTATTATAAAACCGAAGGAAAGCCGGATTTAGGGTTCCTAGGCTTTTCTCACTGAACTCAACCTGTATCGGATTAGGGTTTTGCTTCCAACTCCTGGGGTTTCCTAACTATTGAGAATATTGGGGTTTACAACAGCGATACTCGAAGAGGACGACACCGCAATCAGTAGTCTTCAAATGAACAAGTTGGGGAAGGAAATCAACCTGAAGTTACTCCTCCAAATCCACAAGCTACGCCACCGTCGAATCCACCGATTGACAATCAGGCCACCCTTGAACAGATAGCACAATTGTTGAACATTCTTGTGCAGCACCAGAATGCGCACGCGCCCGCTCCGACCCCACCCCAAAGCGAACGTCAAGCATCCGTAGAAGTGCCTTGTCACGCCCGGAAGGGTACCTTAAACGTGGCAGTCCGCCGTACACAATATTAAAGCCTAAGAATGACCACCTCAGTCACGCGAAGGCTTCCATACTATGTACAAGGTGTCTAACACATAAAGGAGACACATCGAAATGATACATTTTATGTTGATACAATTGAGTAACAATGTAAAAGAAATACAAATTTACTATACTTTAGATATAAACCACTATACTTCATATACGAATCACTATACTTCAAAATACAATTCATTCAACTTCAATTTCATTCATCCACAGACTTCCCTACATAAACTATTACAAGACAAATCATAAAACTAGCTAATAACTTCAAACATTCGTATTCTTCGTCGAAATCCCGGAGTCATTCCCTGCTCCAACCAATTCGGTCCCCACTTTGCATTCTTGAGATAACCTATTCATTTAAACAACTATTGGGGCATAAGATACACTAGCTTAGTGAGAATTTCCTTAGTTCTGTACCATAACAAGCAAGTTAAAATCAATCATATGCTATGCATGAACAAACACGTGAGCAAGCAATTATGTATGGGTATCCGAAACCCACACATAGAACGGATTTACGCCCTCCGTATCTTAGGTTAGAGATGGTATTGAAGTCTATACGACTGCTGCTAGTCTCCAAGCTCTCGGCTCATAGCACTCGCCTCGGCTAGGCTCACACATGGAATGTATCCCCGATGCACCTTAGTTTCCTATGAATGAGCTTTGATCCCGGGTCTCATTATCCAAACGAGTCCTCGGACCATACCGATCGACCTGCATAAGAGTAGCACACTACCAAATGCAATATGTCCGATGCGATGGATGATCAATTTAATTTTTGCTTAGGTCAAAATATTTATACATTCTTTAGAATGACCAGCCAATATCATACACATAACAGAAATAATATGAACGGTGTAGTTATCCAATCAAATCGTGGTTTCGATATGCTTTAGTATTCTTTAGCATACATTCATCACAACCTCATCATATATCCCATCCCCATTCGTATCGATTTTTATCTTATTCCTATAATCTAATGCAACTAACTATAAGAACAATCAAGGTAACAAAACAAGGAGAAAACTCACTCGGCCATTGGATCACCGGTCTTCTAGTAATAATAATTCGGTGGCAGGGAATCGTCGATTTCGGGATCTCCTAAAAAGGAAGAAATACTTTAATAAGTATTTCAACTCAAACTAATCCAAACAATTTTATACGAACTATCAAATTCGCAATTCTCGTCCTAAGCGGGAATTCCAACTTAAAACGGCCATAACTTGGTCATTTTAACTCGGAATCTTGCAATTTATATATCGATTTCTATATACTCAAAAGATCTGTCTATTTCTAATATTATTTTCAAGTTTTGAAAACTTTGAAGCTTTTGAAAAGTTCGGATAGATTAGGATTAGGGTAGCAACAATTTCAACTTTCGAAAGGTAGTTTTGTAAATGTTTGTAATGTTCCTACTATATAAATTAGCTATACATGCAATGTAAGTGATTTCCTAACATGAATGACATGAGATGAGCTTAATGTATGCATGATCTTGATGATTTTGCAAAAAGAAATTTTATAATTTTTATTTTGCAAGACCATAATAACAACTTACTTATGAAAAATTAGTTTTTACTTTTATCATTTCCATTTGTTTTGGATTTGTTACTTAAGAAAATATATTATTTTGTCAAAATTGTGAGTCTTCATTATATATATTACTTATGATCTTCATTTCTACTAAAAATTTCCATTCTACACTTTGTAAACATGTTTTGAAGTGGGGTTGATTCCAATAATCCGAATTTTACAAAAATGCTTTTTGAGTGATTCCTTCAAGTAAAAATCATTTGATTTTAGAAATTAAGGCAATCAAAATTAACATTAATACTTCATTCTTACACAAAATTTGCATTTTACACTTTGCAAATATGTTTTCCAATATGATTTACTCAAAAATCCGAATTTTAGAAAATCCACTTTTTGAATGATTTCTTTGGGAAAAATTGTTTAATGCATTAAATTTGAAGCTTTACTATATCTATTGTCTAAGGACTTCATTTAACACATAAAACTTACAATTTGAGCTCAAATACTAGTGATTACTTATGTATCATCTCAAATTACGAATTTGACAATTTGATCACTAACTCAAAATTTTTCATTTTATTCCATTACTTGTTTTACACATTACTCATGTCTAAACTCATTTAACTTGTAAAAATCATTCCTTAAAGATACTATTACCTATACCCTTCATTTTTCACTTAAAACGTGAGTTTTGGAGTTGATAATTGGGTTTTAAAAATTGGTCTTGGTTGGGATCCGAATTTAGAAAATGTATTTTTGGTCTATCTCTTTGATAAAATCTATCTAAACTTTAAAAATCCATTTACATATCCTATCCTAAGAGCCTTTCATTTCTTAAGTAAAAAATTACATTTTGACACTTGGAAAGTGGTTTTAAATATGGGTCTTGTCAAATACGAATTTCTACTTTTGTTCAAGTTCAAATCTAAGATCTACACATAATATGAACATAGATCTAAATGAAACCCATGAAAATAAACTTTAAACTTATAGATCTAAACTTTACTTATCAAAATCATTCATTTATGTTGTCTATACCCTAAGCCCTTCATTTTAAATGAAAATATACATTTTGAAGTTGAAAAACCACTTTTCTAAATATGGTTCCATTTTTCATCCTAATTTTCAAAAGTTGTTTTTGTTGAAAATAAAATAGATCTTGAGTTCCTACAACTTCCTACCATCATCATGCTATCACATATCATCCATGAACTTAAAAAAAGTCTAATGCATTTATGAACTCAAAACTCTAGATCTAGTTTTCTAAACTAGTTTTAAATGCATTAATCACTAAGATGGACATGTGGATGATAGATCTATGCATAATCATAAGAAAAACAATATAACAACCTAAATAACAAGATCTATGGCATAAACGAAAATCAAAGCTATAAGAAGTTAGATCTACAATATATATCAACTTTAAAAAGAAAATAATTGTAATACAAGATAATAAATAGTAGGAAAATGAGTGTTTCATTTTTGGCATCATCCTAAGTTTTTAAGATTATGGAGGTCATTTGATGCATGAAACCTTCATTACACTTTACCTATATCACCTATGGAGCTTTGGGAAGAAGATTTGCTTAGAAATCTTTAGGAATGAAGTGTGGAAGCCATGAAGAAGAAGGGGGCAGCTTGTTTTTCATGGAGGAACAAGAGGAAATGAAGAGAAAGAGAGGAAAAATGAGAGAGAAAAGTTAATGAATGAAAGAGGGAAAGTGAGTAAATGAAGGAGAGAGAGAAAATGTGTTTTAATTGAATAAAAGAAAAGAAAAAAATAAAACAAGGCAGCCAATGTGTGTGTGTGCTGCACATGAATTGTATAGAAGGAGAGAGAGAGTTTTGTTGAAATTGACTCAAATTTGAATTGTATAATTATGTGTAATGTAACTTTTTGAAGAAGGATTAAAATATAATTATTTAGTCAAATAGGAGTAAATTAAAGGACAATGGCAACCATGAATGAGTCAAAAATCTACCATGAATTGTGGGATAATGTGTAAAAAGATTGAAGTGAAAAGGAAGTGATATGTGTAAGGTGTACTTAAAGGTATGGGTTGTAAAAGTACTTTATTAATAAATAATTAAAATAAAATAAAATTAAAAAATTTATTCCAAATATTTCTAGCAGATTTTTCATAATTAAATTTAAATTATTATTTGAATTATTTTAGTATTTTAACAAATATGGTACCGGTATGATCAAAAAAATTATTTTATGAATAAAAATATTTTTAAAATATTTTTCAATTTTAAATTAATTTATTTTATTTTTAGTATCAGATCTTAAATAGAATCTGATCCCGTAAAGACCCAAAACGAAACTAAATGTTAGAAAAACAAATTTTCTATAACATATAAAATTTTTATCTAAAAAAAATAAGGCTTTTAAGAATAATAAAATTTTGTAATGAAATAAAAATGAATAATGCAAAAGACTAATCAATTACCGGTAATAATGGAAATACGATAAAAAGGTTATAACTGTAACTTTTATAACCCGAAAAATTATATAACTGATATATTTAGAAATCTTATGAAATTACAAGTCTAACGGTACTATTGATATATTTTTTATATCTCGAGCCCCGAGACACGCTTTTCGAAGTCTGTATCCGAATGGGTTCGAAATAGGTCAAAAATTTACCAATCTGATATTTTTAAACAAACTTATATTACTATGAGCTAATCTATATATTTAAACTACATCTCGGCCTCTAGGATTAGAGGCGCTAGATTGCCGACTTAAGCTATTGTATTCCACTTAGGGTTTCCAGGTGATTTTCTGGTCTAGATCCTTGCCAATTTGGAAACTGATATTTTATGTTTATACAACATATACTTTGAGAAATTTATTTTACATTTCATCTTTGTAAGTATTTAATATCTCTTAATGTTTTCAGAATTCTTGAATTGAGTTATATTTTCAAAAGTCAATTGTTATTTGCTTTTTAATAATTTGTTTTTGGGGTTTATATTACCCGATTTTATAAGTCGGAGTTAAAATGGAATTTTTCGTACGTAGTGGTTTTGAATTTGAAGACCACTAAGTTCTTATTTTATTTTTAAGGATTTTCATTTTCTCATGATTAAGAAATTTTTGGATTCATTCATGATTTAGGACTTGTCGAAATTCAGTTTTAATTCAGAGTGATTTCTAGAGTTTATTTTCGAAATTCATCTTGGAATTATTTACTGAAATTTTCCGGGGCTTACATGCCTACACCACAGAATGAGCAAACCCATACCGTACCCATGTCATCGCCGCCACAGCTAGGACCATACCACAACATTTTGCCGGAATTTATCAAGAGTAATAGATACTTCGATGGAGCCTTTGGCAAACCTGACGAGGCAGAAGATTGGCTTGCACAAATAGAAAGGTCATTCGGTGCGTATGAGTTGCTAGAACACCTAAAGATAACCTATGGAACCTAAATGCTTCGCCTAAATGCTCGTGTGTGGTGGGAATCCATGAGTAGGGGAATTGATGTTGTCACGCCCCGTAAGGTATCCTAAACGTAACAGCCCACCACATACTAAGTAAGACTCTCGAGTTCCCTACCCGGGGGCCTTCGGAAGTCTTATTAGATGTAAAGCGTTCCTTTACGACAATAGAATACTTCAACATATGGAGTTAAACAGTTTAACAAGCAGGCATTAGCCATAGATAATAAATCAAAACGCAATATGTTAAAGTTTACAAAAGCTAAGGGGCATTCCCCCGCAAAAGAATAACAGTCTATTACAGTCATCCAGAATCCTTAGTTTCCAATGGAAGTCTATACAAGAAGGAATGAATTAAACTTCTACAGGAACTCCTATCTCCAGTACCTGCGCTGTGGCTTGTCTTGGCCTAAGCCATATAAACTCATGCTGCAAAAGATAGAAACTATAGGGGCGTAAGCTAACTAGCTTAGTGAGTAATACTTCCATAACACAATTAAATACAATCATTCGAGCAAGTGATTATTCAAGCAAGTGTATGCACCATACAATGTGATCAACAAACATATGACCAACGGAAATCATATGTGGATGGACTTGCGCCCTCCATCTCGGGTTAGCAGTATTAACGAATCCTGCGGTACGACGCCGTTTAAGCTTACGGTCAACTGATTAAAAGCTCGTTTTATGGATCACGATTAACCTCACATTCGTTTTATGGATCACGATTAACCTCACATTCGTTTTATGAGTCACGAAAAACCAACCAATGCAAATGCTCCAACCCCATTGTGACATGAATGAACTCAATTTATAGTCGGAGTCGAATAGTAATTAATTCAATTCTTTTAAGTGAAACAAGTATTCGCAGACATTCATCATAGGATTCTAGTAAAACAGTCAATATCTTAACACCCAGTTTCGATTACCTTAAGCTCCATTTCACATATCAACAATCAACAACATAATTAATTCCCACATACCCCAACATGCTTGTACAATTCCTTTTATCTTTGCCTACGTCACTAGTGCCACTACATTACAATCACAAGCATTAATTGAGAGTGGAAGTAAACTCACTCGGCCATGGGGCACCACAACTTTTATAATAATAATCGGGAGGTTAGTGTCGTCCTGCTCGGAATCACCTACCAATCAAGAATAATCCCTATAAGACTCTCACCATGTAATTAAATCAAACTATACATCTAGACTAGTTGAATTCGGATTTCTCGCTATTTTTGGAAGTTCCGACTTAAAACGGCCATAACTTGGTCATTTTAACTCGGAATTTCGCAAACTTTATACGAATCTTATCTACTTAGAAAGATCTATCTAATTCAAATATTATTCCAAGTTTTGAAAATAATAGAGTCACGGAACAGTGGATCAGTTCTGTCCCGCAATTGACCCAATCTCGAAAAATTGCTTTGCCTTTGATAAAAAATATTCCTAGATGATAATTCATGCATGAATGATATGGGAACGAACTACTAATGTGTATGCTATGTGATGAACTCAATATGTGCATAGTCATGATGATTTTTGTAGTAATAAACTCTTAGGTACTCCTAAGTGTTGGGGAAAGTTTCATAAAGGCTAATTCTAAGAAGTTATTTTCCCACATTATACTCCTTAGGGTTTCTTCGGTTTTTAATCTTGTAATTTACTTATTATTTAACTAAAAATAGGTTCCCAAAGTCTATAATAATCATGGCCTCCATTCATGCATAAAAATTCACCTTTTTCATTTGGTAAACATGTTTTCAGATAAGCTATTTGTAAAAATCCGAATTTTCCAATTTTCCCTTGTCTTACATTTTTCTTAAGGGAAATCTAGTCTAATGCATTAAAAATTGGAGCTTCAATGTATACATTATCTAAGGGCCTCATTTAGCTTATAAAATATCCATTTTAGACTTAAATACTAAGTGTTTAATTAGGCATTACACAAAGTTACGAATTTGACTACACACTTAAAGTCAACATTTTTCATTCTAACTTCACTCTTGTTTTCCTCATTATTATTATGCCTAAACTCATCTAAACTCATGAAAATAATTCTTTCAACATGTCTATTACACATACCCTTCATTTTCTTATGAAATATAAGTTTAAAGTTGATTTTGGGGGTCTTTAAGGTAGGGTTCCATTTCATCCGAATTTTCAACTTTTCATATCTAGCAAAGCCCTTCCTTTTTCAATGTTCTTGCCTTCTATATGTGATTATCCACTATCTAACATCTCTATACATATTCAAGACTACATTTTTGTGGTCCTCAATGCATGAAATAAAAATAACTCCATGAATGCATGTAGATGACAATGTAGGTATCTAAACTTTAGATCTTACTAAGTATGATGCATAAATCATGGATCTCATGGCATGAACAACAATATATGTGCAAGATCACTACTTTACATGCATGAACAAGTTGGTATTTCAAACAAAACTCATTTAAAGGATAGATCCACTTTGAGATGGCTTGAGATTCTTGTAGTTGTGTTTTCATGTCCCTTGCTCATGCTCATTGGGATTTAGATGAGAAAACACACAAGAATGATCTTGCCATAACAAGATTTAGGATGTACAAGGCCTAAATATACATACCAAAGGAGTCTTGAAGGAGGAAAGAAGAAGAAACAAAGTTGAAATTGCAAGAGGAAGGGGGGGGGTTGCTCGGCACTGGAGAGGAGAGAAGAGAGGGTTTTGATCCCTTTTTGAAAAATTTAAAAGAAGGAAATGAGGAGAAAGAGAGAACATTTAGTATATATCAAATAATTTAGGGTTTAGCTTTAATAAAAGAAGTAAAAATAATTAAATGAGAGGGAGAATTGGAGGGAGGGGCGCCGGCCTCTTGTGTGTGTGTGTGTGTGAGTTTGAAAAAGAAATGAAATTGTAATTTAGTAATTGAAAATGTAATAAATGTAATAATTGTTTAAAAGACAAAATTTCTTGGGAAAGAAAATTGAAATGAGTAGTTGTAAGGATGTAAGAATAGGGTATGGGTAGTGTGTAGTGTAGGTTGTACTTGTGAATAGTAGACAAGACATCTACTTTACCGGTTGTTCCGAAAACACAAGAAAAGCTATAACTGTAATTTTTATAGCTCGGAAAATTATGAAATTGATATTTTTGGAATCCTTATAAAATTACGGTTCTAATGAATAGTCCGGAATGCTTTTCTGAATCCGTGGCCCAGGGCACGCTTTTCCGTAATTGGGCTCGGGAAGGCCCGGAATTGAAAAATTCCCGAATCTAAAACTTTCAAAGGTTTGAAATGTTCCTTGGAACAACAATTCACATTCATTTACTCCAAAATAATTATTTTACCATGAAACTGAAGGAAAGCCGGATTTAGGGTTCCTAGGCTCCATTCACTAATCTCAATCTGATCGGATTAGGGTTTCGTTTCCAACTCCTGGGGTTTCCTAGCTACTGAGAATTTTCGGGGTTTACAGATGTAACCAATCACTTGGGAAATGTTTCGGCATGATTTTTTGGAGAACTACTTCCCAGGCAGCCTCCGAGTTCAGTATAGCTCAAACTTCTTGAATATTGCACAACAAGGCAAAATGGTGGAATAGTATGAGATCGAGTGCAGTCAACTACTTCATTATGCACCTGACTCGTACAAGTATAGCAAGGAGCTCAAAAGGCAAGTCTTTTTTAATGGACTAGACGAGGAGCTACGAATGAAGTTGATAGAATTTGATATAAGGAATTTTCAAGAATTGGTAGAAAGAGCTTGGATTGTTGAAGGAGCAAAAAGGAGAAACACATGTGCACCAGAAAGGAAGATCCATGTTATTGGAAAGAGATTTCATGAAAGGAAGATCCATGTTATTGGAAAGAGATTTCATGAAGGACCAGGTTTTGGTCAACCGTCAAAAAGATTTAGGCCAAACAGCAGTTTCGGGGAAAATGTTAGTGGAAGAAGAGAAGCACCAAAGAACATAATTTGCTGGAAGTGTCGAGGAACCCACTACCCGAAAAGATGTCCTGAATTGCAAGATAAGTGTTACTTTTGTGGGGACCCCAACCACAAAGTGCGGGAGTGTCCAAAGAAAGCATCCTCCATTTGCTTTGTATGCAGACAAATCGGACACTTTGCTAAGGAATGTCCGTAAATGAGGAATGCCACCATCGGATTAGCTGGACCGTCTAGAGGACCTACTCCAACAAGAATGAGGACTAGAAATGGAAGTGGAAGTCATGTTGGAACTTCTATGCATGGAATGAGGGTCTACGACTTAGAAGGTCAGTGGAGACGTGGGGAGATGAATGATGGAGACATGGAGTTAGCTGCCCTTGAGGACAAGGACAACTACGGCTATGACCCGACCACAGGTTAGTGTTAACCCTAAATCAAGTGTTTTCTCTAGTTTCGTAAATGTATGACAATTGGATGATTAAGTGAAACCCCTGGAAGCAAAATAAAGAATCCCACAAGTAATGACGATAAGGAAAATTTTAAAAGTTTGTCCCCTGCAAAAATTCAAGGATGCCCCTCCTAACAAACTTATAATATTGGAATTAAGTAATATAAGTAGCCACAAAGAATAAGTTGGATTATCTTCGATGAGAATACGATTTGGCTACCAAAGTGAGAAAATAACAATTATAGAGTGGGGAAGGAAAGAAACGTTCGTAGATGGATTTATAAGTTTAAGAAGACATGATCTGAGATCAATTGAGTTGGTAAAAGAACGATGATGAGGACCTGGAAATACAAGGAGTAAGGAGGGGAGAAATACGATCTAGACAAAATCCCCATTGTCAACAAGTTTCCCTAAAAAGTTTTCCAAGATGAGCTACCGGGATCACCTCCCAAGTAAAAGGTAAGTTTTGAGGATTGACTTGGTAAGAAATACCGAGCCCATGATTAAACACCATACCACATCACACCAATCAAGTTGAGAAAAAGCTAAGAAAGTAATTACAAGAGTTTTGGACTAAGAAATGGATAGGCTAAGTGTCTCACCTTGAGAAGCCTAGTACTCTTTATGAAGGAAAAGAATGGATACATGAGTTTATACGTAAAAGTCCAATAAAGTCAGCAGTAATAACAAAGTACTCAGATAACCTAGGAGCAAATAGGGAATTGCATAAACGGATAAAAAAGGGAACGAAGTTTTCAAGGACTAAAGTAACAAGCTATCTTCGCAACAATGGTAATGTTGCCAAGGTTAAAAAGGGTCCTAAACAATGCATGGACACACGTTGGGAAATGGTCTCGAATGTGTAAGTGCTTACGTTGCTTGATAATTGAGATCATAAGAATAGAATTGCTTGATAGCATGATATAGCGTTAATCATGATAAAGTTTACTTTTTGGAAATGATATTTGAATAATCAAGGTAAGGAATTTATTTTGGTCACCAGAAACCCTGAGCACTCATTCTTGATAAAGGAATTGAACACGTAGAAGAAGAAATGGTTAAGAGTATGTAAAAGACCACGATCTTGGAACAAGCTTTTATGCAAAAGACAATGAATACAGTAACCAATACTCTAAGCTGAAAGAAAGAAAAAGCCGAAGACTGATAAAGAATTGGATAGATTAGAAGTAACAAGGTCTTGAGATTAAGAGATGGAGATCATAAGGACAGTAAGAATAAATTCCACTAGCGGAATATTAAACCCTTTAAAGAAATCGGGTATACATCATGAGCAAGATTACGAGCCAAGTTTTGAGGACAAAACTTTCTTTAAGGAGGGTAGGTTGTAAGCCCTCGAATTTTTCAACAATGGTTTTGGAATACCAAATAGAAACCTTAAAGTCTGACCCAATTTGAAACCGAACCTTAAACAATTTCGATCACGGGATTTCATAGGAGAATCTTCAAAAACAAAAATAGAAAGTTTAATGATCATTCGATTTGAAAATCCGAACATGAAAAGATCCGCCTATCCGATCCCTGAGTTAAACCCCTCAATTTCTAGGGTAAAGTTGGATTAAACCCTAACCCTAGTCAAACCAGAGTTTTAAAAGTCAACAAAGGTCAAGACAATCAAATAATTTCAACTCCGGCAATCCCGCGTTCTCAAACCTTAGAAAATGTAATGGCTTAAAATAGTTCGTAATAATATAGGGTAACATAAAAGTATCAGATTCGCGAATTTCAAGTGTCCTTCAAACTCAAATGGGATCAGTTCTCGAAAAACGTGTCCCAGAGCTCGGAATATTAAAAATATTCCAATAACACCAAAAGACTCATAATTAAACAAGGATTTCAAAAATATCAGTTTAGAATTTTTTGGTAACTAAAAATAACGATATAGCTTGTTTACGCCTATTTTTATTACTATCGGTATTTTATTGTTAGTCTACTATTCATAATACTATTCCTACTATTCATTACTATTTCACTATCTCTACTTTTTCTTACACCTATTTCTTACTAACTACATACCTATTTTCTTACTTTTCACATTACCATAACATTTATTCACATCAAACTTTACACTTTATTTCTTTTCTTTACAAAAAAATAACAAAACAAGCAAAAATTCTCTCTCTTCCTCCATTATGTGCCGGCGCCCCTCTCTTTTTCTCTATAATAATTTCTTTTCAATTTATTTTATTACATCCAAAATTCATCCAAAAATTCTATAAATCCCCCCTTCTCTTCATTCTTTCACGCATCATTTTACATACAAAACTCTACCAAAATACTCTCTCAAATATCTCTCCAACCATTCCTTCTCAAAATACTCTACCAATTTCTACTCTTCAAGAAGAGAATAACAAAACACACAAACCCATTCATTTTTTTCAAACCTTCCATTAAACCTTAGGTAAAATTACTTAAATTTCTTCATCATGTTCATATAACTTAGCATAGTTAGTGTATGTTTCTTAGGCTCATATGAGTTAAAGAAATAATAATATGTTCATGTTTTGTTTTTGTTCATGTTCCTATTTTACATTATGTTATTATGTTGTTGTTGTTATTGTTATTTTTTTTTTTTTTTTTGCTCTAACCTAACTTATATAATATTTTTATGTATTCTATGTATATTATTTATTCAGAGCATATAAGCTCATTTGTTATATATTTACTTTCAAGTCTTGCAATTTATTTATTACTTGTTTTATGCAATTTAATTAAGGACTAGTCTTTCTAGTCTTAGACTTGTCCATATCAAGTCAAAACAATTTTCTTTCTTTCTTTTCTTTTCTTTTGGGACTAGTCTATTCTTAGTCTCAGGTTGTCTTAATGAAGCTAAGGCTCCCAATACATGATCGAGATACCTTGATGAAGCTAAGGTCCCAATACATGATCGGGATACCTTGATGAAGCTAAGGTTCCCATTTTATTTTGTTTATTTATTTACAAGTATTTCTTTCTATCTTACCATACATTATCTTTACTTTTACATTGCTACATAATCATATTCATACATGATTAAAATATTGTTGTCTTAAATAAAAAAATAAAAATTGGTTCTTTCTTAAATAAAGAAAAGTAAACTAGATTTCTTAACAAAAAGAGTTTTTAACAAATGACTAAGTTTTGTTTTTAATAAACTTTTTCCAAAGGGTAAGCTAATCATCAATTCTAGAAGAAGTAGTAATATAGATTTCTTCAAAATAATAAAGGGAATTCTTTTTCTTTTATAAACCAAACTAAATACTCCATAAAGAAAGGATTTTTAGCAATAAAGGATTTTAATTCAACCATATCTTTTACAAGACTTAAATAGGTTCACTATAGAATTTGAAAATCACATACTAAAAAAGCTTCTTCGAAACTTAATTTTTACATGTTGTTCTTCCCTTTTCAAAATGAAAAAGAAATTTTTGTTAAGTTCTAAGGATAATAATTCTTTATTAAAAAAGCTTTTCTTATAAACTTGTCTAAAAGAATTATTCTATCACTTAACGAATATTAAGAATAAAACAAGTTTTTCAAACCAAGGTAAAATCAACTCACTATTTTCGAAACCAACTTAGAAAAATAAACTTTTCTAAGCAAGTAAAGTTTAAAGGTAAACTTATTTTCTAAAGAAGGAAAATGATATAACAAAGAGAGGAAAAACATACATTTAACACAACTCCCAATATTTGACCACATCAAAAACTTAAAAGATATTTTTAAAAGCTTATTCTTCAATCACTAGAAATAAAGTTAGTTGATAACTCAAGAACCAAAATTTTTTAAAATGAAATTTTCTTTTGAAAAGTGAGAAAATGAAAATATAGTAGGAAAACATTTACTCATAACAACTCAAATATATTTTTATTTTTCTTCTAACAATTCAAAAATGAGAATTTCTCAAAAGATTTATTATTTAAAACCATCAAAGACAAATTATTTATGAAATACCAATAATGAGACAACACTATCAAAATCATGCATACATATGATTATAAATATATGTTCAAAGGATTTTTCAACGACATATATATATATATATATATCCATATATTTTGCTTAAGGATTTTCAAGTAAAGTAAAGTTTAGAAAAATCATATATTGTGAACTATAAATTCGTAACTACTCTGTACCGTAGTATTTTCCAACCTAAATGGATTTTATGACAAAAATAACCTTAGAAATGGATAAATCTTTTCGAGTTGGTAGAAAACGATATATTATAAGCACGATTCCGAGTTAAAATGACCAAGTTATGGCCATTTTAAGTTGAAATTACCTTCTATACGAATTTTAACGATCTTATGACATAGTATTTGATAAGTACCATAGAATCAATAAGAATACTCATTATGGGTATTCTTCTTGATTAGGTGATCCCAAGGAGGAGTCTTCATACCCGAAGGATTATTTTGATTAGTGGATTTACTGATCGACTCATCTATAAGAAAAATAGATCCTCATGGCCAAGTGAGTTTATTTCCTACTTTTTGCGTACTTGGTTGTGCTTGTAGCTAAAGACACTAGAAGTAGGAAAACATGAAAATGAATTATGATGATAATATTAGTTGAAAGAATGTTAAGCATACCGAGGCATAAATCGTTGTTAATTAACTTATGTTTTACTATTATACTGTTGGAGTGTGTGTAAATTCTATGATCATCTTTAAATTACTCTAATCATATACTACGAATTATATGAATTGATTCATGCATATCACGTAGTTAGTTTCATTGCATGAGCTGCTATTCTCGATGGGACAAGAGTTTAGTAGCCGGGTGTGTAGTAGCTAGAAATCTGCAAGATGGGTGATTAGGAGCCTGAAAGAACTATGTTATGGTGGGTGAGTAGGAGCCAAAAATAAACTACATGAGTTGGATTTAAAGGTAAGTTTTAAAGAGCCTGGAACACCTAACCCTGAATGGAGGGGTAAATCCATTCAAACATATGATTTCCGGTAGATCATATGTATTGCTTGATTACTTGCTTGATGCATTCATATGTTTGTCTAATAACTTATTTGAAATTATTTATACAAGTACATTAATTTAGGAATATTCTCACTAAACTAGTCATGCTTATACTCCGATAGACCTTTGTTGTAACAGGACAATATCTTTTATTCCCGAAGACTTCATATACTCGAGTGGGATAATGTCTTAGAAAAGCTTCTAGAAATCTTTTGAAGATCCTAGGTTAATTATCCTTCAATGTCTTATGGTGTTAGTATTATTTTGTTGTGAGAAAGATTAAGTTGATATTATGATTGTTTGGAGAATTATAGGAGAAAAACCACTAAGATGATGTACGGATTTTATTCTCTTAATGATAAATTGGATGATTATCTAGATTCTTGTATGTTGTATATACTATCTCGAACTATACATCCCACCGGTGTCTCCTATTGTTGTGATAGACGTTTTACATATGGTGTTAAAAGCTTTCGCATGACTTTGGAAAGTCATTCTTATGTTTAATACCGTATGTGGCGAACTGCCACGTTTAGGGTATCCTTTGGGACGTGACAAGGGGCAGCGGTTAGCAGTATTTAAAACCGCCGGTCTGGCAGCATTAGTAGCAAAGGATGCATTGGTTGGACATCAATGGAGCCAACAATCAATCCTCTAATGGCTATTCATCTCAAATTGGATCGAAAATTGGTGGTTTTGAGCCATAATAATGGTAAGTAGCTTCAAGCTTTGTTCAACCTGTCAAATAGGACCTTACAATGCCCTAAAGCCTCATATAACACTCAATGGCCTCAAATTTCTCTATAATAGCGGTTATTTAAGGGGAAAAAAAAAAGAAAGAAGAAAACCTTGAAACCCTATATTATTCTAAGAATACGAATTGGATCTTTTGGGTGATTTGAAGTATATTCTTGCTTGAATGAGGATGTATGTGTCTTATTTATACTCGCTAAGGTTTCAATTTAGCTTGAGAATTTGTTGATTGGAGCTATAGCGTTTTTAGGGATCGTTTTAGCACAAATTTGGTACTTTCCTAAAAATTAGATTTTATTTTCCAATTAAACTAGATATTTGTATCTTAAAGAACATTAGGAAGCTTCTTGCATCTTTCAAGTTGCGTAAACAATGAAATTCCAAACCAAATCTTAATTTTTGAGGAAAGTAGAAAATTGACTTTTCCCAATTTTTCCACTTCACTTTAATCTAGCTAAACCCTAAATTAATTCGCAAGTTTGGTATCAATTGGCAATATTTTGCACCTACTTTGTAATTTCACCATTAATTTCGTAAAATTGCAAAGATAAAAGTGATGATAAATCACCTCAAAGTGAGCTTATTGAGCATGGAGGAGCAACTGGAGTTAGGGGATGAGATGATGTTATCACTAATGTCAACACGCATGGGCTAATCTCTGGCTACCAAGTGTCCCTGCTTGTGAAAAAAAAAAAGGGCCTTTTATATGTTCCTCAAAGATTGAACTCAGGACTTCTCATGTGTGCATGTGTGTGCTTTACCATTAAGCCATTAGCCTTTTTTTCCTTGTTCATGTTTGCACAAATTTGATTTTAAAGGGTAAATTACACTTGAAGATCCTGAAATTTGGTGAAAAGTTTATTTGAGGTCCCAACATTTGAAGAAGTGGGTTAATTCAGGTTCTCATTAACACATGTTAATAGGAGAAATATTTAATCAAAATGCAAAAGACTCTTCTTTTATTTATGTGTGTCAATGGGGAAATGAATTAACTCACTTCTCGAAATGTTGTGACCTTTTTGAACCACTTGAAACGTTAGGATCTCAACTAAACTTTTCCTCAAACATTGAGATCTTCCTATGTATTTTACCCTAATTTTAAAGCTTATAATTTATGCTCATTTAAATTAATTAGCCTACGTTGAGCTATTTAATTGAATCCTAATTTAAATATGTAATAAAACTATATTATATTAAACCTGAATAATTTCCAAAGGCTTGTAAAATAGAACTTTCATGCCTTAAAATATCAAAACGTGTGACTTTAGGTTAAACATAATATTTTATTTTTATTACATATTAATATATACTTTTATAATATATATATTTTTAAGTTTTATTAAGCAAACATGGGGTATCTACAGCTGTCCCTTCTTGTGGTGAGGTTTGTCAAAACATTATCACAAAGATTAAAGGAGCGAAAACATCGATTTTGCTTTAGTAGGCTTAAAAAATTAACGGTCCACTTCGGTTCATGATTGATCGTTCTCTTGTAAGTGCTTCTTTAGCTAGCTGATGCTGAATTTGATTGCACTTCTTAGGCTGGGATTGGATATAGGGTGATTATCTAAATCGGGTTGGTGCTTCTTAAACTTGTTCATTTCTTAGACTGCCATTTCTCGAGCTTGCAATCACCTAAATTAATACAACTCAAAGATAATAATAATTAAGAAAATAACGTAAAAATTTGAAGAAGTATTAAGAAAAAGTCATGGAAAGTACTCCTAATTTTTGTGATCTAAGAATATTAAAATATCAACAATGTAATTATCATTTAAAAATTTGAATTATTGTATTTCAAGATAAAATTCTTTCTTATTATAACTTCTTAATAACATAACAAAGCTAAAGTTAAAAATATTTATATATAAATGAAAATGAGATTCAACTAATTCATAGGAATAACCAAAGTTATAAACTAAAGCCTTCTAGATGGTTAAAGAAATAAATTATGAGTAAATAAATAATTATAAAAGAATGGTGCTAAATCTAAATAACGTAAATCTTAAGATGTTTTACAAAAACAAAAATATTACAAGAAATAGTAAATCAATATAAGAAGAAAGAATAAAACAATAAGAAATATCAAACAAACATGATGATGAATACAGATATATAAAATATAAACTCAATAAATAATAAATTATCATATAATTCAAAAATTATAATGGAAGTGAACATAATTTCAAAATTTAAGCTAAATTAATTGGAATAACACATTGAAAGCATAAGGGAAAGAATAAAATCTTAAAACAATTAAAAGCTTTTGAATTATAAAATCTAAAGCTAATATAATGTCAATTACCAATTGATGATTAATCCTAAATAAAATTTAGAATGTAATTTCGTAATTGAGCTTAGATAATTTACTTGAAATAAGTAATTTAAATTATAGGTTATAAATGAATAGATTAACATAATCAAATTAGTATGTAGACTAAATTGAAATTGAGATTTCAAATGCTCTTGGCTAATCTCTTATCTATTTCAATTATTTATTTCATTAACCAAATTCCTCAACTCTTTCTAGTTATCAAATTTGATCTCTATTTCCTTCAAATAATGTATTTACCTTTATTATTTTTCTAACAAATCAAATTTCATTATCATCTCAACAAATTTTATTTTGAAAACCCATTTCTTTTAATCTACAAATGGTCTAAAAATTTCTTTGGTTTAAATACTTAGATTTATAAAATACTCAAATATAGCCCCTTTAATTTAAATTCTATATTTTCAATCCCCATAAATTTTGAGTTTAATTACTTTTTTAAAAATACCAATTTCTAAGCTCAAACTCAACTAATACCAAGTTTTACAAAATTAAATTTCTAAATTAGATTCTCAATTCAAGTTGTCGATTTTACTTCTTTATATTCTAAAATTTCCTCTTAATTATTTTTAGCACTTAAGATAATGATATGAAAAGCTTAAATCAAAACTTTTAACCATAAATATATTTAATTACCTTTGTCATTATCCTATTTAATAGTTTTTTCTTCTCCTTTGTTGCCATTTACTTTTCTCTTTTTTTCTTTTCTCCTTCTTTACGTTTCTCTTCTTCTTCTCCATTTCTCTTCTTCTTCATTTTCAAAACCCAACTCAAAGATAAATGAGGATAAAAAACAAGATGAAAGATGAAGACTAAGTAGGAAGAAGCTTCATTAAATAAGGAGTAGTAGTAATAAAGAACAAGTTAAATTCATCAAACATGTGAGTATGCTTATATTCTTTGTTTTGATTATTATAAATGCATATATATGATGAGTTAATACTTATTGTAAGTAAAATTTAAGATGAAACTTATAAACATGTGAGATATAAGCTTGTACCTTAAGTCCTAAGTATATATATATGTGTTCATGAATAGATTAGACAATTGATGAGATGATTTGAGTAAATAAGATGTAATTAACGATAGCTATAGAAATGTTATAGATTATGGTACCGAACTTGTAAGGTGTTGTTATGGTGTTGTGGGTGGAGTTTTGTGAATGAAACATGTAGAAAAAAATGTTTTAAAGGAGTAAAGAAAAACAGGGGACGTGATCTGGGCTGATATGCCCCTCTCCATGGGGCGTGATAAGGGGTATAGCAACAAATGTATCCACATCTAGGTAGATGCGCCCCATGATACGGGGCATGGCAAGTGGCATGGTAGCCTCTACCCTCCTGCTAAGTTCAAACTTCCTTGATACTGAGCGTGGTGGGGGGCATGGTGCATGCCACCACCCTCAATACGGCCTGTATAGGCCTAAATCCCTTTTGTTCTTCTTTTCTTTGTTGAGATAACTTGATTTTATCATAACTTTCTCATCCGAACTCGGATTGAGGTGATTTAAAATGCTATGAAAATCTTAAAAAGAAATATATAACTGTTATATTTTTAAGTTTTGAGAAATTCTAAAAACATAAGTCTTAAGATATATGTGTTTTCAAATGACAACATATGGACTTAGACAATAACAAAAAAAATAAGTCTAAACATAATCAAGTTTATTAAGCATTTGTTTCATTAGTTATGTATATTAATTGAGCACACAACATTTCATGATTTCGTAAAAACCATTAGAATAAGGAGTTTATAAAAAAAATTATAGAATTCTTAGACATAAAACGAACTTGGTTAACAAATCTAAGTTTAATTTAACTTAATCTAATTTAGTAACTAAATTAGACTTAATGTAACTTTGTATATCAAGTGGACTAATTAATAGACTTAAGTTAATATGATTCTTAGAAATAAAATAAGATAGCAATATAACTATGTCGGCTTGACCTCATGAACTTCACTAAGTTAAAATGGATTAAATGATTAAGTTATCAACATAAATCTAATGAGTAAACGACTTATATGTAATTGCAATATGTTAGACTTAAAGTGATAGGAGGATGAGTTGTTTCAAATATATGATTGTTAAGAAATGATTATTCGTATATGAATGTTTTGATGATGTTTTTGTGTAAAAGATTATAAATAAAGAGAAAACTTTGACAGACAATGAAGAACTGTCCATATCTTGGCGAGACGAGCTTCGCAGCCATAGTGGGTTCCTATTTAGTGTCTAATCAAAATAGAATCTTAAATGAGTTTAAATTCATGGATATATGTTTGCTTTTGTTGCATATATTATCTGAAATAGCCCCTAGCCAACCTTCTATTTCTGATTAGATTTCAATATGAAGGACGATGATGATTTGATGCTGATGATGATTGGATGATTGATGGGATGATGCTTTGGTTTCTTAGCAAATTGTTAAGACGTCGCTTGGATGACAAGTGGGTAACATTGACCCTATTACTTTTGTGCTTGTAATGTAGTTACACCTAAATTTAAGATAAATTTAATTGAACGTGTGTGGGGATTAGGGATTCGATTGTTGCTTGGTGATTGCTTGATTGATAAATTACTAACATAAAAGTGATCACCCATTGTTTGTAATAATTGAGTGGTAGTTATTGATGAGTGTTTGTTAATTGATTGGTCACCTTAATCAATGAACTTAATATTAATTGACTGTATAATTAAATAGACATGTATTACACGACAACATACTTACATTACCATGGTATTCATATCATATGTTAATATTCCGATTCTATAGTAGTGCTCTTGAGGGTCCAATGAATCTAGTTAATGCTACTATAGGGACGTCGACATCATAGGAACTAAGCAAGCACAAAGGATGTTGCATGTTGGAATCGACTTTAGGGATTAATACTTAGGGAGTTTCTAAGGTTCTAAGGGAAGTGGAGGTTATGTTGGGTGTGTGTGTGTGTATCTACAAGAGCAAAATGAGTTTCAAAATGAAATCCTCCTCTTTAGTTCTTTCTAAGGAAATTTGGAGGTTATTTTCCAACAAATAAATTTCAAAGGAAATCCTCCTCCTTAGTTATTTCTAAAGGGAAATTGAGGTTATGTTAATAATATATATGTGTGTGTGTGTGTGTGTGTGTGTGTGTGTGTGAAAGCATGAGTTGAGAAACTATGAGCTGAATGCTATGAGTTGAGAAAGCATCCCTTTTCTTAGTTTTCAGTTCTCCTAGGCATGAATGACTTGAGCTAGTCCTTCAACTAAGAGAGGCATATCTCCATTGGTTTGGATTTCGATCATCCAAATTGTGCATATTATATGGTTGAGTATTGCATTGCATATGTTTGTTAATAACAATCGCTTGACATTTGTTGTTATGTGTTTGGTCATTGTTATTCACTGAGCTATAGTTGATACACCCCTATAGTTTTTATGCAAGTATAGCTAAAGCATCGGGAACAGCTAAGTTTGTTTAGAGGAGAACCTTTAAGATAGAAGACAACTTTAGAATAAGAAACAAATAGATAGTATAGTTTATTGAGATTTCGTTTCATGTAAAATAAGTTTAAATTAGGGATTAGATTTGTTGTGTTGTAGCTCAAGATTTGTAAAACATAGATAATTTATTCTATCTTACTATTTGATGAGGGATACTGATTATCTGCGGTTCTAGTGGAATATAGGAAATTGGATTTCCTTTATTTATCGCAAATGTAATTATAAAGTAGACAACGTACCCGCGATGCATGTGCAAATATGATAATTTTAGAATTTGTAAAAACCTCATCGCGGAAAATAAAACCATGTAATTATATGTTGATGTGTCACATAACATTGAAGTATATTTACAAAGGAAGGTCTATATGAAAAGCTATAAATAGATATGTAAAAAATAGAATAGTATTGATTTTTTTTTTTTTGTTAATGGTGTTGATAAGGTTAATCTACATTAGGTACCTGCTAGATCGATATATAAAAATACATTCTTAGGCTAAAAAAGGAAAAAAAAAACTATATATATTCAACCCCTACTTAATTCTATTCAAATGCTATTTAATTTCATGATTTCAGGAATACCAAAAATATTTTACGCCTATATTTTACATCCTTAATTAATCTTAGAAATTAGGAAATTAATTACAAATCATAATTACAATTATATTTTTTACCGGTAACTTCTCCATATTGGGTAACTACCATTCATAAATATAGTATCAAAGCTTTAGATCGGTATATAAAGATACATGCTTAGGCTAAAAAAGAAAAAAACTATATCTATTCAACCTCTATTTAATTCTATTGAAACCCTATTTAATTTCATGATTTCAGAGATACCAAAAATATTTTATGCCCATATGCTAAAAAAGGAAAAAGACTATGTTTATTTAAATCTTATTTAATTCTATTCAAATAATTAATTTCATGATTTTAGGGATATAAAAAATATTTTATGTCCATATGCTAAAAACATTATATTAAAAAAATTTACACTAAAAACTTTGCACTAAAGCCACCAAAGCAGGTGTTTTTCCTTTAATAGTATAGATAATTGAAGTTTACGAAGTAATTATTCAGGTAGGGTTTCGCAAACTCTGACTTGTAAGACGGTTCTTATATTATGGGTGCACAGATGATATGATAACTTGAGGTTATCCTTCTAGGTCCCTTTTTAAGGTCGTGATAAAGCTTACTTTTTTAAACTAGTCATACTCTTTAAAGCATTTTTTCTTAGACCAGTGCTTCTTGAGCTCGCCTTTTTCAAATTCTCTGAGTTATTTCTTCTTGGTTTAGCACTTCTCAGCTAGCTTTTTTTTGGATTAATGCATTGAGCTCCCCCTAAATTGTTGTTGTTACCTGAAAAATCATTTCCTACAAGGTATATTTGTTAAGAGTCTTACAGGGTTCCTATAGAAGCTCTTAAATTGTTTGAATATTTGACATAGTCCATCATCATTAGGTTTCATCCATCTAGTTGAGCAACTTTTAAGGTGATAAACTTGCTTGGTACGGGACAATTTCCTTCATTGTAAGGTGGCAGTCTTCATTTACTATTATGGTTCTCATAGGGGTAACACTTTCTGTTCAAAGAGATGTTCCTTGAATCTCCACATATTCATTCTTTTGATTTGTTTGGCCATTTGTATATTCCCCTAATATGGGCATTACTTTGAAAAAGATCAAATTATGGAGTATCAAGATGTTTTATAATCTTATCAATTGCTTAATTCTCTCTTTTTCACTACACGCTCGTGTCTTAAAGTGTATAGGAGATGTAGGGTTGAAGGAGAACTTATCAATCAGAGGGTTAATCAATGACTGGTCCAATGATTGATGATTGTTAGGGATATCATTTTTGCTATAGATAACGAAAATTAGATCTCATATGGACAACGTAGTCAACAAATTTTTTAACTCAATAGAATAACCATTTTTATCAAACATAGTACAACTAGACTGTATCAAAGTTTACACGTGCTCACTGTGTAAACCATCGATATGTGATAGGATAAATGCTCCTCCATAAAACACTTTCTTTATTACATATGGTCCCTCATAGCCAGGAGTAAACTTTCATCTTAGATCTTGCACATTTGGTAGTACTTTTCTTAGGACCAGGTCTCCTTCCTTAAAATTTCTAAGTCAAACTTTTTTATTGGAAGCTCAAGCTATTCTTTGTTGATATGACTTGTCGTGGTATAGGGTGGTCAACCTTCCTTCATTCACAAGATTCAACTTATCAATATTTTTCTTCACCCATTTCGCTTCATCTAATTCAGTTTCTATCAATATTCTATGGGAAGGGATCTCAACTTCAACTAGTAAGATTGCCTCAATACTGTAGACTAATGAATAGAGAGTTGCCCTTATTGAGACTCTAATGGATGTACATTATGCCACAAATACAAATGGTAGCATTTCATGCTAGTTCTTGTAAGTGACAACCATATTTTCTATTATTCATCTATTTTTTTTATTGACTGCTTCAACTACTCCATTCATCTGAGGTCGATATGGAGTAGAGTTTTGTACTTGATTCCAAATTGTTGGCATAACTCCATCATCAACTTGTTGTTCATATTAGTACCATCATTTATAATGATTGTCTCGGGAACTCTATATCTTGCTATAATGTGTCTTTTGATCAATCCGATAACTACTCCTTTAGTGAAGTTAGCATATGAGAATGCTTGAACCCTCTTTGTGAAATAATCAATCACTATGATTATGAATTGATGACCATTCGAAGCTTTTGGGGAGATCAACCCTATCATATCCATTCCCTACATCGAAAAGCGGCAAGGTAAGGACAACAATTGTAACTCTTTGGGAAGGTCATTCATTTTGTTAGAATATATCTTACATAAATGGTAATGTCTCACATACTCAATGTAATATGATTCTATGGTCATCCAATAATAGCCCAACCTCATGATTTTCTTAGCAAGCATATACCTATTCATGTGAGTTTGACATACTCCTTCATGGACTTCTTTAGGGGTTAGATCTCTACCTCTTCAATGATTTAGATCATCAATGCTAATGCATTAGAAAACTAGTTTTGAGTTCTTGGTACATATGTGAATGAGATATCTTTGAATTTTCAAGCCAATTTAGTCAAATGTTGATGATAAGGCACCAACTTCACATTTTTAGTCTTTTATTCTCCTCAAGTTTGAAAGATGATCAAGAAGGAGTCTTCATATATTTCTAGATCTTCTATTTCCATATCTGGTGCCATTTTGAGGCCAATGATGCAAGCTCCTACATTATTAGTGTATGGGAATGTTAATCTCATTGAAGTAGGATACTACTTACCATTAGGGCATACTATGACTACCTTAATTCCACAACTGTACATGTTGGCTACGCCATTGAAATATAGCTTCCATTTGGTAGTAGACGATGATTTTGGATCTTCATCTGAATTAGCCATTAATATCTTGTTATTTGGAAAATAGGCTTACTCTCCGAGAGTACTATCTTCAATTGGGCTTTCTACGAGTTGATCTACAAGTGCTTGTCCCTTAACTAAGCTTTGGTTTACATATGTATTGTTAAATTCTAACAATAGCTTTTGCCATTTAGAGATCCTTCCAATCAAGGATGGTTTACTGGTAAAATGCTTCACAGCGTCATGTCTTGTGAACAACTCAATGAGGTAGTATACAGTGTATAACTTGAGCCGATGCATGATCTAAGCTAGGGCATAGCAAGGTGTTTCAACTTTGGAGTATTTCTACTTGGCATCGACAAACTTCTTACTCAAGTAATAGATGGCTCTTTCTTCCATTCTCATCTTTTTTCCCCAGCATACATCCCATTAAATCAAGAAGTATCGTTAAGTATAAGAGTAAAAGGCAATTAAGTGTTGAAGCCACTAATACTAGAGGGTTTGTCAAGTATTGTATGATCTGATTGAATGCTTCCCAGCTTCTTCATCCCATTGGATAGAGTCATTTTTCTATAATTACTTGAATAGAGGATGACATTTGTCAGTCAGTTGCGATATGAATCGAGTGATGTCGTTTAAGACCCCATTTGTTTCAAGGAAAATGTCTTGTATTTGGAAAAGTGTTTTATGTAAAAATGTTTTCCTGAAGATAATGTGTTTTCATGTTTTGTTGCATTTACAAAAATATGTCGAAAAAAATTTTCCAATGTTTGACTAACCAATATTATGTAATACATTATCTTATGTAAATAATTTATTATTAGCATGTTACTATGTAAGTACATTATGCCATATAATTTTATTTAAAGGTTAAAGTATAAAATATATATTATTTATTTACGAACTATCAATTCATATTTATAATTTTGTAATGATTTTTTATTTTTCTTTTTCTATTAAATCATTTTCATGTTTAAAATATAATTTATTGGTTAATTGCGATAAAAAGGAAATAAATATCATACTACTAGAGTTTGAATACTTGCAAGCGCTGATTCGGAAAATGACTTTCCGTTTTGAAAAAAGTAAGTCGTTTTCCTTAAAATGAATATAATTTACTCTTTAATGGAAATTATTTTCCCTTACATGGGAAAATATTTTCTACTTAAAGTGTTCTTTTCTACTTAACAAACAAAGGAAAACAAAGGAAATTATTTTCCAGAAAATATTTCTCTTGAAACAAATGGGGCCTAAATGTCCTAAAATGCCTTTAACTTCTTTATGGGTATTTGGAGGAACCAACTCAAATATGGCTTTTACCTTATTTGGATGAACTTCTATACTTTGTTGGTTGACTAGAAACCCCAACAATTTACTCAATGTTACTCCAAATGTGCCTTTCTCTAGATTCAACTTAAGTTGAAACTTTCGTAACCTATCAAAGAGTTTACTGGAATTGCCACATGATCTTCACCTTCTTTTGATTTTATAATCATATCATCTACATACACTTCAACTTCTTGGTACATTATGTTATGTAGTAATGGAACCATCGCCCTTTGATATGTTGCTGTAGAATTCTTGAGACCAAAAAGTATGACTTTATGGTGAAAAAGTGTCTTAAGTCATGATGAAAGTGGTCTTGATTTTATGTTCTTGTGCCATTTTGATATGCTTATATCCTAGGAAATTTTCCACCAAGTCGTCTATGTGTGATAAAGGGAAGTTATCTTTAGGTGTAGCTTGGTTTAGATCACGAAAGTCCACGAATACCCTAACTTTCCCATTTTCCTTGAAAGTAGGTACTATATTGGTTACCCACTCAGGATAGATAGATATCTAATTGAAACCGATTTCCAATAGTTTCTTCGCCTCTTCTTTAATCTTTAATAGGATATTTGCCTAAATAGCCACAACTTTCTCTTCTTTGGTTTACCATCCTCTATAGTATGCAATCTATAAACTACTATGGAGATATCTAATCCAAGCATGTCTTTATAAGATTATGCAAATACATCTAAGTAGTTAGTCAACAACATTATCAATTCTCTACTTTGCTCACTGGATATGGTGGACCTTGTCTTAAGGTTTTTTGGGTTACCTTCAGTCTCAAAATTGATTAGTTCTATTGGTTCATCAATTTTAACCCTACCTTATTCATATTTCCGCCAACTTTCTTCTATTCTTGTGTGATCACTAACATCCCCTTTGACGACTAAATGAGTAGGGCTGCAAGTGATATTAATATTTTTGTTATTTATTGGCAAAAGATATCCTTTACTTTCATCATTATCATTGAGTTTGAATTAAGGAAAATAAGGAAAGAAAAGAATGAAAATGTGAGGAAAGGAAAGAGAGAGATTATTTAAAGACATAATATGAATGATCAAAAAAAGAAATTGACTGCATTTCATTAACCCAAAAAAAAAAAAAGGAAATACTCTATTAATTCAACCCCTATCCAAAGGTAACCATAGAGTTACAAAGGGGAATTGAAACCAATTAATTGGTCGAAAGCTGTAAGATGGTCCCACTGGTTCACAACTTGTTGCTATGGAGTTGATTGTTATTGTTAAATCTGGCTTCTAGACATGGGCTAGTTTTAGGAATGTGACCCCAATACCTAAAGATTCAATAGGGGTGTCATACCACTTTTCACCCCTCTTCTTTCTTGCTTTATTCTTTATCTCTTGCTCCTTACCCATGGAGGTGACATATCTAAGTAGGAATGTCCCTAAGTAACCTTCCTCTTGATCTTCACTCATTTAACCTTTGCTGCCTTTCATCATAATGTTGACTTCTGAAAAAATTTGCAAATCGAGGTCTTTAAATCCTTCCTCACCTATGTAAGGGCATGGTTGTATCTTTAAAGATGGCATGATCTTGCTCGCCTAACATTGTGACAATATGCCTATAGGTAAAGAATTTGACCATTTGATATAGGCTATTACCATAGCTGAATGGAGCTAAGGCCTCTCGAGCAGCAAATTGAAGGGCCTCAGTATATCCAGGACCTAAAATGGGATAGTGAAAATTTGACACAATGTAAGTCTATCTATCTAGCTATCCCCATCAAAAGCCTTAACTATTGTAGAACTGAGCTTTATGTTAGATATATCAACATCAGGTAGATTTGAAGTGGATAATGGGCAGATTTTTAAAGAAGACCCATTGTTAATGAGGACAGGGGCTATAATCAGCCCATTACAGGGGCTTTGCATGCTAAATATCTTCCTCTCTTAACTTTTCTAGCAAGAATGAAATTTGATCCATGGTGAATATCGAGTTGACAACATACCTTAAGGTTTTAGTCGCAACACCTTCAAGAACATTATCATGTTGAAGTATTTTGAACCAGACTTCTTGGTAAGTCTTAGATGTTAATAGGAGGCCCGCTAAGGAAATCCAAGCTGGGACTTTGGCTAGTTATTAGCAACCTTATATTCACTTGCCTTCATGATGTTTGCAAGTGTTGCTTAGTGCTTTCTCGTCAGATTCCTCCTCTTTTTTCTTCTATTTCCTCCATGGGAAGAATTCCTTAGCTAATGTCTTTTCTAACTCCTGCTCTTGAACTTTTCTAAGTTTACCAGCATAGATTTGGAAGTTTGGTCGATCCTTGGTAATCAAACGGGTAGCTTTATAGTTAGGTAGTGCAATAGGCATATGGACTGTATAGCTCTTTGGCTTCACTGCTAGTGATGTCTCCTTTTGTCTTCCCTAGCATTGTATGATTAACGGTTTTTGATCAGATCCAATCATGCTAGATTCATGTTGTTATGGGGGCTTTATCCTCCTCAAATTTCGAGCCTTATTTGGTTGCTGGTGCACTAGCGTAAACTATAGGCTCAACTTATAAGTCACGTAAGTATTGATATTCTCCTGGCGATTCAAGGACGCCAACAATGCTATCCCCTACCCAATATTTAGCCCGTAACTCTCTTTTAGTACTAAATCTTTAGAGTTTTGGGACTAGCTTTTCCTAAACGTCTTCCATTGTAATTTGCTATGTTTATAGTAGGTTGTATATGTTAGGCAATGTCTTTGTCTGGTCCTTTAGGTTCATGTTGGTTAAATGCCCTCTTTGGCAAAGAATCCATGCAACTTGTTCAAGTGGAATAATTAAATTGTCTATATTGATGGGTGGTTTGGGCTCCTCAATTGTGATCATATTAATTGTGGGCCCATGGTTTAAGAGAGGGTTTGTGTTGATTATTGAATGTAGATGGCTCTTTTTGTATAAGTACAATGGCTAATAAGAATTGCTGAGCCTAGATATTTCATTTCTAGTTTAATTTCTGTTGGTCCCAAAAATAATCAAGAAGGGGGGTCGAATTGATTATTACAAATTTTTGCCTTTAACAATTAATTCCCTTTCAATTTTGAAAAACAAGAACAATATATCAATATAACAAATATGAAAATAAATTACGTAAAATTAAAAGGATAGAGAGAGAAGATTAGGCAATGATTTATAGTGGTTTCGCCTTGTGCGTCAGTCCACTCTTCTAGCTCCGAGCTGGGAAACCTGTTATCCTACGGGTTTTGTTCCACTATATCCAATAAGAACAAATTACAAGCTTGTACAATTCTCTCTGCTCGATTCTCACAACTATACTCTAGCTTCAATCGAACTACAGAGTCTAAACTTATAACTGAGCTACCAAGCTACCCGACCCGACCTAATTTTTTAGGAAACACGACCCGACATGAACCCGAACCGATTATAGGAAACCGATACAACTAATTGTATATGCTAGGAAAAATAATTTTAAAAAAATCAATCAATTATCCTTACTCGTGGAATAAATAGACTTATTTATATCCTATCATGTGACTCAATACATGAATAACAAAATAATTACATGAAAAGCATCATTCAACTAATGAACAAGTAGATTCTTTAAACTAAAATTTTTAATTTTTTTTAATTATATCGGGTTAGGTTTTCCTAACGGGTCCCTATAACGACCCGCTCCTGTTGCATCCCTAATCCCAATTATCTCGGTTGCAAATCTGTTCTTCCTTATCCGTATTTGAAAAAAACTATCCAGTTGCTTATTCTGGTCTGATTTTATTTTTAAATATTGGATAAGCTTTGTTGAGATAACGTCATTTATTCTAACTGTTGATATTTCCTTGAACTGATTTAAAAGTTATCGAGATATTCTCCTTGTAATTTGAACTAGATATATTTGATAAGACAGCTTTATCTTCTTTAATATATCACGTAATCTTCTCTTTTTCTTCCTTTGGATAATCCTCAAGATATTTGCCGATATCTCTTGTGATTTTAAAAAATATGAATAAGTTGATATCCTAATAAATCTTATCTTCAAATAACAAACATTATCTTCTAATCTTATCTTGTAACAACCATATCTTCTTCTTGAAACATCCTTATTATCCATATCTTATCACATTCGTGATCTATAAGAGCTTTAGGAATTATCCATGCGTCTTGATAAAATATATTTGAAGATATCAAAATAATTTTCCATAAAATTCTTTGTAAAATATTTTTAATGTGATTTGATCCCCATGATATAAAATCCAACTTAAGTAAAACACATCAAGTATATTACCCAAATATACTTGACAAGTGGAGCTACGTCTTGAAAAATATTAAAACCAAGTTTTAAGACAGTTTTAATCGAACTGGAAAAATTTGTATCTGTCTTGAAAGTTCTGAAACTGCTTCTGTCTAGCTTTGTTATACTTATTCGTTTACCGTTGAAAGTTCTAAAACTGCTTTTGACTACTTCCTTTGAACAACCAAAGCTTAATCAGAACTTCTGAAATAACTTATGATTTTATAAAGACTTATTTATCCAATTATTCAAAGATTCTGAACTAGCTTCTGTTAAATCATACTTATCAAATAAAATCATAAAACAATTAAATACTTTAACATCGTTTTGTTATCATCAAAACATTATTAGAAAACTTAACAATTTCTTTCAATTTGATCTGTATCAAACCCTAACCCATTTGATATGAATACTCGGCCAGGAATTGAAAGAAATGTTAAATTTTATAAAGTTGAAAGGAGTCATTAGGAAAAATTGCAAGCTAAGATCAATGGGTTGGTTGATTTTAACTTGGCTATAGGTCTACGATAAAAACTTATTTTTGAAATCAATTTTCAAAACACCAAAAATTCTTTAGTTTATGGGCTATTCTATTAAAACCATATAGTTGCAACTTTGAAATTCTTTAATTAAAGTTTATCTTTTTAATGCTCCAAAAACATTATCAATGTTACATGGTGCTATATTTACAATTTAGTCATCACAATTTACAAATCACAACAAGTAATTACAATACTTACATTGGATCAATTCAATATTTACAAAAACAAGGGAAAAGAAATTTTTTCATTTTTTATATTGCCTTGGAGGTGCCTGAGTACTCGTTAATCAGAATTAGACAATATCTAGTTCTTTTTATAAAAATTTAGTGGGTTGGTTGCTTTTAAGTTTTCAAACTCTTTTCAATTTAATTTTTCTTAAATTTTAGAATTTTGGTGAAAAAAATGAGTTGAAATATGTAGTTGTATGAGCTACTAAATTAATTTTGATATACATAGAAAAGATATTTTTCTAAATGTCAAAAAAGAAAATTTTATTGTTTTTCCATTTATTATTTTTTTATTTATTCTTTATTTTTTAACACATTCTGCAAAATGCACCTTCATTATTATTATTATTATTATTATTATTATTATTATTATTATTATTATTTGACCTTTATTTTTATTTTTTTTAGCATACATTTCCTTTATTCAAAGAAATTTGTTACTAAATACATATACATTTTTTTTTTAATTTTCTTCTTCTTTTCTTTCAATTCTGTTAACTGAATTAATTTAAAAATCAAAAGAAAGTTTAACTTACTTAGAGTATCGTGCGGATCGGGCAGGAGCAAATCGGGTTAGTCGGTCAGGTCATATTCAAGCGAAGAAAAGGCTGGCGATCGATGTTGCATAGATATGGTGATCTGATGGTTCTGGGCAACATGGAGATTGTTGGACTGGTGTTTCTGGATGTTCCAAACAATCCAATGGCGGCAATTTTCTTTAAAAACAGCTAAAAGCGGCGGATTCAAGCTCCATAAACATGCACTCATCAGAGGTGATTCCGATCGTTCCAACCTAAACCAATCAAAAGCTTAAAATACCCAGGAACTTCCTTCAACTTCAAATTGTTTCAACAATCCCCGAAAAACCTAAAATCAAAGTTTTCAACTTTGAAACCCTAACTTCTAAAAACTTTAGATTTGAATTTTTTCAAGAGGAAATTTGTGCAATTGATAATGCTAGATTATTTGTTTGAACTCCTACTTATAAGATTGGAGCTGAAAGAAACATAGATGCTGACTAATTGTATCTATTAAAACTTATGAAATTAGGGTTTATGTTGATTTTGATTAAAGGATGATTTTGTGAAAAGTTGGCAACTTTTGATGAATATTCAAACATCTTTCATGTTATGATGCTTCTTAGAAGCTTCAATTTTGTCAACAATCGCCATTAGCAGACATGGAGCTCATTTTTTGTTGAAAGTTTCCCTAATTTTTTTCCTCAAATTTGACCATTTAAAACTATGAATCAAGACTAAAAATTGGTCTTGATTCATAGCACTCCACCAATACTTTACAATTTCACCATTAATTTGGTGAAATTATGAAGTACTTATAGAGTACTATGAATCAAGTGGTGAACTTGTGAAGTAAATGGGGTCAAAATTGGCTATAAAGTGAGGTCCTTAGACATGGACGATGCAGGAAAAGAGGAGTTAAAAGGAGGAAGATGACAATGACTTCATCCATGACATCATCACATGCTAATGAAAACGTGCCACATGTCGCATGTTGCAAACACAAAATAGAAGGCAAATTTTGCATTTGCCCAATCTCAAATCAATGACCTCTTAATAAATTTGCAATGATTTATCCATACAAGTTATTAGCTTGTGCCTCAAAATGGCTCAGATAGAATTTACATTTAAGGCTTAATGCTTAGGCTTAATCAAATGGGTCAGTCCATTCCATTGTGAGCCATTTAATTAGATCCAAAGCCTCTTTATAATTAAAATTAATACTATATTAAGCCTATATTACTTTTATTCGATACTATCATCCTACTAGATAATATACATTATTTATATATATTATTATTATTGTTATTATATATATTTTTAATAATTAAAAAAAAACGTAATTTATGGACTTAGTATAATATTTATTCTTATTACAAATTAAAGCCTTAAATAATTAAAAATGAGGTGTCTACAACTATATTTGAGAAATCTGAGAAATATTACAATGATTTGAGCCTTACTATTGTTACATGTATAGTTTTAAATCCACGCTTTCAGTTCAAAGTTGTAGACTTTGTGTTTCCTATTTTTATGATAAGATGATTTTTATAGAGATGGAGATGGAAATGGTTAGGAACACTTGCTATGAATTAGTTTAACAGTACCAATCTAAGGTTAAATCTCATAATAATGAGAGTATAGATAGTGGTTCTTCTTTAGCGTGCCTTCAATAGGTGGCGATGGTACTCCTTTTGTTTCTACAAGAAAAAAAAAATATTGAGAGAATACTTGAGCAACATCACTTAAAAGGTTAGTTAAAGTCGGTGTCCCTTCCACAAAGCACCCTAATAGTATTGATGCCTACTAAGGCCTTTAAGAAAATTTTTTGTAGGGATCAAATTATTAAGATACTCTATGGTGTGAACAATTTAAATATAGGATCGCAAGATTGTCAAGATAAGAAATTTCGCATATATAAAAGTTCTTTACGATGAAACTAGCATAAAACATCCATACAACTCAAGATCGGTCATTTAGCATAACATTACATCTCAAAAGATCAACATAAGATTCTATACAAGGAAGCTATCTCTACAATCACTTGAGCCCTAGACTCTCCCCTTAAAGCCCAATACATCTCCTAACCTCACACTTGGATCCACTCTAGAGGTCCTAGAATCATATAAAATCTGTAGGAGTGTGAGCATAACAAGCTCAGTGAGATAACATAATTCAAACCATGATTCGAACAATATCAAACAAGTTGTAATTACAATCATATGCAATGATACACTCAAACATATGAAATGCATAGTTTAGATGACTGGAATCCAAATCAATGGAGATTTACACCTTCCTTAAGGGTTGAAGGGACCAGCCAAGTATCCCATGTCCAAAAGAATATGAGAACTAAGGAAAGGGGTAACTTTTCATCTCATTCCACACATACATAAATATTTATTATGAATGTAACCTTAAACTTCTACTTAGATAGAGCTAAGGAGGGAAGATTTCTTTCAAAATTCTTTTGTTACATATATACGTATATAAATTACCAAATAATCACCACTTCACCTTCGAACCATCAGAATCCCCCAAAGTGTTAACACCCTAAAGCCCATTTAACACAGGTAATGCCCTTCGGTGCCTACATAATTTCCATAAGACCGAGCACCCTACAATGATCCTACCGACCTCTCCTATAAGTCAAGGCATCATTGCATAATTGAAATATTAACATGTAACATGGGTACCATGTGAATGCAACGTGCTATCGTGCAATGCATGTCCAATTTTTAATTGAGGATCAAATAAACTTAACTTCATTTATTTATGGCCAAGTAATATTCAGATAACCATCATGATCTCATTACACATCAATAACAAGAAGATCGTTATCACTTTTGATGTTAAAGCATGGCACATATTCATACACCATATAGTAGACACTATCCCCAACCCCATGCATGATTGATTACGTCATTATAAAGATGGGTGCAACTATGTTACAAGCACAACAACATGATAAGAATTCAATTCACTTACCTTTGCATCTTATTTAGAGATCGTAATAATCCGCTGGAAACTCAAAGTCTTGATTGAAAGCTCTTATGGAACAACAAGCATAACCACTATCACATAACAGAGAATATAGAACTCTCAACAAAGCTTAAGCATTCTATAAACTCATTAGAACTTCTTAACTTATGTTCTTTTTCATTGCTTAACCCTAAGTTGAGTTAAGGGTCATATCACTATATGAAGCTAAGCTCGATCCTAAGCAAACTAAGGGGCAGAGGTCACATAAGGAAGGGTCGTGGGGCACATATTTACACAAGAAAGTATATCATGACTCAACAAAAAGGGAATCAAGTATTGATAGAAACATTCACAATCATCGTCGAGGGCTCGACTATAAGCTTCAACCGGAACTGTGCACGAAACACTTAGTTAAAATTTAGCCTCTATAAGCTTCAGTGACTGTCGTGAGGTATGTCAAGGGCTCGATAGTAGGCCGCGACAACACTATACTCTAATATTAAAACATTTTTAGGCACGACACTTACTTAGTGTCTATCAAGGGCAAGTCATGGCTTGACTTTTGGCCTTGATAGATACTTCTTATAAAAAAGTTACCCCTCCATGCTTCTAGAAAGTTTTTCTTCTATCCACTTCGAGGGAAAACTAGGCCTCAACAACATAAAATATACAAAATAACTCCAAAACACCTCTCAACCTCTTTAGAACAGATCTAAGCCTCAAAACGCATAAGAACGACCTAAAACACAAAATGTAGGGCAAAACTTAAGCCTTGACAGCGACACCAACAACAACATACTAACCAACCCAACTCCTAAGCAACTCTGCCTCATCACAACTATTCTAGATTCGATTTTATCATCAAAACATCCTAAGATAATAGCTTCTGACCACATAATGATCTAACAGGGGACTTATCATCTAAAACCTGTATCTAGATCATCAACGAACTTAGAGGCTGGTCTACTCTCATTTTATTATATGTTTTATCATTCTTTATTTTAAATAAAACTCAGAAAACACTTGCTTCAACACATAATATAGATTTATCAAAACTTCAGACCTCGACAATTTTCGAAAACAAGTTTTTAACACTTCTTATGAAAACAATGTCTATATGATTTGTTTTCAAACGCATATGATAGGCATTGTTTAGTTTAAACTTAAACAACTTCTCAAAACATGTTTTTATCCATTTATGAAAGTTCTTAGTACATCATTTTCGTTTTTCATCTTTCTAAAATGTGTTATCTACTAAAAATGCCATCTCCACTGTAAATGAGGAAATGTGTACATGTATGCGTGTATTTCAATAATTTAGTTATATAAATATTATTATTTATATATGTGTTTAACTTGCAGGTTAAGTGATAGGGCCTAGTGAGTCCGGTTTAATTATTAAGATAGCTTTAAAGAGATTTAACTTGGTTGGCTTAACATTGGGATCGTTAGAGCAATCTGCCGCATCTAACTTTCTCAAATAGGCTGTCATATCCCCATAAGGTACCCTAGAAGTATCAATATAACATATAACAAACTAAAGTCACGGGCATTTTTGTTAATCTATTTAAGACTTTCATAATGGCACATGAACATGGCACTACCATAATACTCCGTGGCATGAAAAGTCATAACAAAACCAAAGGTTGATTAGAATAAGAAAAATATTGTATACATATATGTCACACATAGGAATAACAGTACAAACGTCCTTAAATATTACATTATAACTTTACAACTTTACAAACTTTAGTCTCCAAAAGACTTCATTAATACAACAATATAACTATTAGTCTCCAAAGAACTTCATTACATATATAAAACATTTTCTTCAACTTCTATCCAAACTTCTTTTCTGTCTTATAATGGCTTCCATTCCTTAAACTTGATCTTTCCCCTTAATTTCTTGTAAACAAACAATCTATCGGAGTGTGAGTACAATAAGCTCAGTGAATAACTAAATCTTAACACAATCCAATCAAATTCAAGTAAAGTTTAATGAATAAGCATATGCAATGCAACAATCAGCCAAGTGCAACAATTATGATTTGAATGACCATAATTCATCGATAATATATCGGAAAATCCGAGTCTTGATTTATGATTCTTATAAGATAACAAACATATATTACTAAGCATATAACTAAACAAGAATTTTCATTAGTGCTTAAGTTTCTTAATTTCTTGTTATCATTTTGTTAGGGACAAAACCGTAAATTGATGTTCAACTAAACCCTAGGTATTTAAGCTTCATTTTCTGTCTTTCTCTTCAAATGGTATGTTTCGAAAACCCTAACTCTCTGTTTTTCTCTCGATCTTCTATTGATTGTCTTCTGTTTTATTCCTACTAATGCTAACTCTCTGTATGTTATGTAGGTTAATCCTATTCGAGCTGGATCAGGCTCCTGTACTCAAGGCACCACAACTATTGGCAAAAGATGAGGATACTCTCTGTGTATCTCGATCTCTTATTTATACTGTTTTTGTTACATGCATGTTGCTATTTTTCTGTTATACAGTTACATGACCGTAACTATCTTGCTGAAAACTATATGATACATGTTCTGTTAAGATCTACTTGTACTATTTTTGAGATCTAAGCTGTATCTGTTACATCCTACTCAATCCAGCTGTAACTATAACTGAAAGTATTTATGTGTAGTAGTCTTCCATCCAAACTGGTTTGGATCTGTTCCTATGCTGTCTGTCCGTAACAAGTTTCCCCTGTTCTGGAAAAATGACCTTGTCCTCAAGGTCAAAGTATGCATAAGTCTGTCGAAACTTGTCCCAATCTTCCCAAGTAGAATCCTCAGTGGCTAATCCCTTCCATTGTACCAATACTTGGGGAATAGAGGCACCTTGTTGAACCACATAGTGGGAACTTAAGATAGCCATAGGTTGAAGGAGTGGACCAGAGTTATAAGACTCTGGAGGAAGCTCAAGAGGTTGTAAATCAGTACCATGTGCTGGTTTCAACAAAGAAACATGAAAAACTCGATGAATTTTAGATGAAGGGGGAAGATCCAATTCATAAGCACACTGACCAATCTTCTTGAGTACAGTAAAAGGCCCATAAAAACGTTTAGACAACTTATGGCTCTTATGAGAAGCCAATGATAGTTGTCTATAAGGTTGGAGCCTGACATACACTTGATCCCCCTCATTATAGACCACATCGGATCGATGCTTGTCAGCTAAACTCTTCATTTTAGCTTGAGCATGCTGTAAATTAGCATGTAAAACCTTAAGAGCTTGGTCTCGAGAAACCAAGTCTTGATCCACTGCTGCTACTGGTGAAGAGCCCCCTAAATAGGAAGGTAAAACAGGGGGTTCTCTGCCATACACAATCTGGAATGGAGTCATTCCAGCTCCCTCATGGTATGAAGTATTATAGGCATACTCAGCCCAAGGCAAATACAAAGTCCACCTCTCAGGATAATCCATAACAAAACATCGAAGGTATTGTTGAATAGTCCTATTCAACACTTCAGTTTGACCATCCGATTGAGGATGGTAGGCTGAACTCATATGTAATTTCGTCCCACTCAAACGAAATAATTCTTTCCAAAATTGACTGAGAAAAATAGAATCTCGATCAGAAACAATGGATTTAGGGAATCCATGAAGTTTAACAATCATGTTCAAAAATAAGTTGGCAACCTTAGTAGCTGTAAAATGACTATCCAGAGCCCCCAAATGGCAGTATTTGGATAATCTATCCACAACTACTAATATCACTGAACAGCCCTTAGAAGAGGGAAGATGTGTGATGAAATCCATAGCAATGTCTTCCCAAATTCTAATAGGAATTGGCAGAGGGACTAATAATCCAGCCGGGGCAGTAGTCACATACTTAATCTGTTGACATATGTGACAATTTCGAACATAAGCTTCAATCTGTGACCTCATCTTGGGCCAATAAAATTGACTGGCAATACGTTTAAATGTCTTGGTCACTCCAAAATGGCCAGCCATCGGTGAACCATGAAATTCCTCCAAAATTCGAGGAATTAATAAAGATTCAGGCACCAAAAATAAACGATTCCCACAATATAGTAACCCATGTTTCCATTCAATCTTCTGCTTGGAAACAAGACCTGCTTGTAATTGAGAAATGAGAGTCTGAAAAGCAGGTAAAGTCTGATACTCCTGTTTAAGATCATCAATACAATTGAAAATGGGCATAGAAAAAGCCAATAAAGAGGCATCATTGTATTGACGTGATAAACCATCAGCAACACATTGTCTACTCCTTTCTTGTAGACAATCTCATAGTCATAGCCCAACAGCTTGGTCACATAACGTTGCTGTTCAGGTGTCTGAATGACCTGTGACAGTAGTTCTTTCAAACTTCGATGATCAGTCCTAATTTGAAAATGATTACCCAACAAATAATGTCTCCATTTTCTGACTGATTCTACAACAGCATACAGTTCCCTAACATAAACAGAAGCTTTCCTTAAGTGATTAGGAAGTTTCTTACTAAAATATGCAATTGGGTGAGACTGTTGTAACAGTACTGCACCAATGCCCACTCCAGATGCATCTGTCTCAACTACAAAGGGTTGATTAAAATCTGGCAAAGCTAAAATAGGTGCATTAATCAAAGCCTCCTTTAGCTGTGAAAAAGCTTGATCAGCCTCTGCTGACCAATGAAACCCATCAGTTTTCAATAAATCTGTTAAGGGTCCAGCAATAGTAGCATAACCCTTAATGAACTTTCTGTAATAGCCCGAGAGACCCAAAAATGCTCTCAATTGTTTAACATTTCTTGGAGTTTCCCAATTAGCTATGCATCCCACCTTCGAAGGATCTGGCTTAAGAGCATTGAAAGAAACCACATGTCCCAAATATTCAATAGTAGATTGGGCAAAAGAACACTTGCTCTCCTTCAAGAAAAATTTATTATCCAATAAAGTTTGCAAAACCAAAGTCAAATGTTGCAAATGATCTTCCATGTTACTGCTATATATCAAAATATCATCAAAGAAAATAATGACAAACTTCCTCAAATAAGACTGAAACATTGTATTCATAATAGATTGAAAAGTGGAAGGTGCATTACTTAACCCAAAAGGCATTACAAGAAATTCGTAATGACCTTGGTGAGTTCTAAAAGCAGTCTTGTCCACATCCTGGGGATCCATTCGAATCTGATGGTATCCTGCTCTGAGATCAAGTTTAGAGAATAAACATGCATTCCTAAGTTCATCAATCAATTCATCAACTGTGGGAATAGGAAAATTATCCCGAACAGTAACTTGATTTAAAGCCCGATAATCCACACAAAAACGCCAGCTCCCATCTTTCTTTTTGACCAATAAAACTGGAGAAGAAAAGGCACTAGTGCTGCGTTGAATGACTCCTTGAGCTAACATTTCCTCCACCTGTCTTTCAATCTCATTTTTCTGAAAATGTGGATAGCGATAGGGTTTGACATTGACTGGAGAAGTGTTGGGAACTAAATGAATTTGATGTTGGATAGTGCGAAGAGGTGGCAATGATGAAGGTGCCTCAAAGACACGAGAAAATCTGCCCAACAAGGCTTGAATAGCAGTGTTGTTGGTGGTATTCGATGATGTCACAGTATCCACTTTCTGAGCCACCAAATGATAACAAGTAGCAATGGCATCAGTAGAAACCAATCTACGTAATTGGTGATGTGAAATTTCTTCAGTCATAGCAAACCTATCGCCAATCAACATAACAGATTTCCCTTGAGAAAAGAATTCCAGTGTTAGTTTGGAATAATCCATAGTCACTGGTCCCAATCTAGTCAGCCATTGTATTCCTAGCACCACTTCAGCCCCTTGTATGGGAAGAACATAAAACGAATCGTGGAAATCCCAAGATTGAATAGAAAAATGAACATCAGAACAAATCCCATCACACTGCATTGTAGAACCATTACCAATCATGACTGAAAATTTGGATGCAGGTTGTACAACCAATCCCAAATGATGAACTAATCGAGCTTGCACAAAATTGTGTGTACTGCCTGTATCAACTAAAATCAAAACCTCATGGCCATTGATATAACCCTTGAACTTTAGAGTACAAGGTTTTAAAGTGCCTGATAAAGCATGATAGCTAATAGAACCTGTCTCTAAATCAGTATGGTCTAAATCAGCCATCTCAGATATTCCCTCAGAGTCATCATCAATATCATGCAATAATAAAAGAAATTTAGATTTGCATTTATGATTGCGATGATATTTTTCATCACAATTGTAACAAAGGCCCTGTTCTCGTCGTGCTAACATTTCGGCTGGGGACAGTCGTTTAATGGGAAGAGTTGTTTTGTGTTTATGAGTGTCAGAAGGGTTGGTATTAGAAGGAGAAGGAACAGTGGTAGTATATGAAGAAGAAGAAGTGTATGGTTTAGAAAATTGTAAAGGGAAAAAGATTTAGAAGGTGGGTGAACTGTGTATGGTTTATGAAAAAGAAATTGATCATTATGTTTACTCTCATGCATTTTAGCAAGCCATATAGCATGCATAAGAGTAAGAGGTCGGGCAATCTGAACTTCACATTTTATATAGGGTTTATAAAACAGCTGAGAAGAAAAGATTCAGGCAAACCCACAACACGTTTTGATAAAGATTCAAATTGGGTTTGATATTCATCAACAGATCGAACTTGTGTCAATTTAGAAAGAGTACCTTGAATATCTTCATATTCTGAGGGACCAAAACGAACTTCAATGGACTTCTTGAAATTAGTCCATGAACTGAGTTGTTTATTGTTGTACATCCACTTGTACCAATCCAAAGCACGTTCTTCCATTGCAAAAGAGGCAATGGTAATATGTTGTTCATCAGGAATGGCATGAAATCAAAGAACTGGTCTGCTTTGAAAATCCATCCTAAAGGATCAAGGCCGGTAAATTTCGGAATTTCCAATTTGATGCCTTTCAACAAATTTTCGGCCATACTGCCCCATTATTGGAAAATGATGAACTCGAATTTTGATCTATATGATGAGGTACCGGGTTCTGATTCTGGCTTAAATTCTTAGAGAATTCTTCGAATTTCTTGTCCATTTCAAGGCGTAAAGCCTGTAACAATGTGGTTTGCAAATTGTTTGCCAATTCGGCAAAATTATCCTCCATTGTGCCTGCTCGTGTAGAAGGAGCCATGGAACGAGAGCACCAATTTGTTAGGGCAAAACTGTAAATTGAGTTCAATAAACCCTAGGTATTTAAACTTTTTGTCTCTCTCTTCAATGGTATGTTTCGAAACCCTAACTCTCTGTTTTCTCTCGATCTTCTATTATATTGTCTTCTGTCTTTTCTTACTAATGCTAACTCTCTGTATGTTGTAGGTTAATCCTATTCGAGCTGGATCAGGCTCCTGTACTCAAGGCACCACAACTATTGGCAAAAGATGAGGATACCTCTCTGTGTATCTCGATCTCTTATTTATACTGTTTTGTTACATGCATGTTGCTATTTTTCTGTTATACAGTTACATGACCGTAACTATCTTGCTGAAAATATATGATACATGCTATTCTGTTAAGATCTACTTGTACTACTTTCTGAGATCTAAGTTGTATCTGTTACATCTACTCAATCCAGCTGTAACTATAACTGAAAATATTTAGTGTAGTAGTCTTCCATCCAACTGGTTTGGATCTGTTCCTATGCTGTCTGTCCGTAACACATTTTCCTAGGTCATTGGCCTTTAAGAAATTATAAAGTGTTTCTGTATAAACATTACTCAATTACCTAAACTCAACTAACTAATTAAGTTCAAGTATTATAACTTAACATATTCTTATTCTATGATTCTATGATCTAACTTGAGCAAGATTCTATAGAAAATCTTAAACTGGTATTGTATACACATATATATTATATATATTATTTCTTTTTATAAAAAAAGGCGAAACAGGGGACCACTAGATCATGACCGTAATTCCCATTCACAGGCACAACTACACCCATGATTGTGTAAAACTAAAACACCCGAGATTATCAAACCTTTCATCATGCTCGTGATTAAACAATGTTCAAACATCAAAGTCTACTACTTCATTGATCACACCCATGATCAACCAAAACTTAAACATCCAAGGCTACCACTATCATACTATAAACCCCCGAATTTTTCGCAATTTTTAGAAAATAGTTTTGGAATTAAAATACTGAATCGAAACCCTAGAAGCTAACCAAGTTAAAACCGAAACCTAAGCAATATCAAACATGAGATTTCATGGCCTTAAGAAAAAAAAATCTTCAAAAACAAAAATAGAAAATTCAATAATCGTTCAACTCAAAACCCGAACATGAGACAATTCATCTATTTGATCCCTAATGTAAAACCGTCAATTTCTAGGATAAAGTTAGATTAAACATTAACCTTAATCAAACTAGAGTTTCAAAAGTTAACAAAGATCAAGACAATCTAGCAGTTTCAACTTCGGTAATCCTGCGCTCAAAACCTAAGAACAAATAGAAATAAGTTAATGATGGATTATAGTTCGGAATAATATAAGATAACTTAAAAAGATCAGATTTATCAAAATTCAATTCGTTTTAAACTCGAACGAGATCAGTTCTCGAAAGACATGCCCTGACGCCCGAAATAATAAAAATATTCCAATAACACCAAAAGACTCGTAATCATATAAGGATTTCAAAAATATCTGTTTCACAATTTTTTGATAAATAAAATATATAATATATAGCTCGTTTAGGCATATCTTTATTACTACATGTATTTTATTTATGTAGTCTACTATTTATTACTATTTTACTATCTCTACTTTTCTCACAACCTACTTCTACTACCTATACACCTATTTCTTATAATTTTCATTTCCAATACAACTTTTTACATAACTTCTCTTACACTTCAATTTCTTTTCATTATGAAATACAAATTCAATCAACTCACACCCTCTCTCTCTTTCCCATGTTGCATCGGCCCCCTCTCTCTTCTCTAGTATTATTTCTTTTTTAATTTATTTTATTACATCTAATTTTCACTCCAAAACTCTATAAATACCCCTTCCCTCCTTCACACTTTACACATACTTCTTAAACCTTGACAAAACTCTATCAAAATTTCCTCTCAAACTTTCTCTCTAACAATTTCCTCTCAAACACTTTCTATCATTTACTCCTCTTAAAAAAAAATAACAAACACATTACTCATTCATCTCTTTTCAAATCCTCCATTAAACCTTAGATAAAATCTTACCTATATTTCTTTACCATATCATGTAACTTAACATGACCATGATATGTGTTTCGTAAACAAATAATTGTTATGGAAGCAATACTATATTCATGTTTTGTTCTTGTTCATGAACAAATCTTATTTTATTATTGTGTTGTTTTATTGTTATTGTTATATTATTATGTTTATCCTAATCTAACTCCTATATGTCAGTAAATATATTTATGTATATATATTTCCTAGAGCATATGAGCTTACTAACATAACATTTATTTATTTATTTATACTTTGCAATTTATTTATTTACTTGTCTCATGCAATTTATTAAGACTAATCATTCTAGTCTTAGACTTGTCTTTATCAGTCAAAACGATTTTCTTTTTTTCTTTCCTTTTCTTTTCATTTTGGGACTAGTCTATTCTTAGTCCCGAGAAGCCTTCATGAAGCTAAGGCTCTCAATACTTGACTAAGATACCTCGATGAAGCTAAGGTTCCCAATACTTGATGATATTATTATGTTTATTTGCTTATGTATATTTCTTTTTATTATGTATTATTCGTACTTTTTCATTGCTACATAATCATATTCATGCATGATTAGAATGTTTTTGTTTTAATAAAAATTTAAAAATGGGTCTTTCTTAAAAAAAGAAATGTAGACTAAATTTCTTAACAAAGGATTTTTCAGTAAGAGATCTAAGTATTGTTTCTAATAAATTCCTTTCAAAAGTTTAGACAAGCTAATCATAAATTTCAAACTATTAATAATGAAGATTTCTTCAAATAATAAAGGAAACTCATTTGTTTTATAAGTAGGAACTAAATACTCCATAAAAATATAATTTTTAGCATCAAACTTAAGATTCTAACCCAGCCATATCTTTTATAAAACTTAATGTCACGCCCCGAAGGGTACCCTAAACGTGGCAATCCACCGTACACAATATTAAAGCTTAGGAATGACCGCCTCAATCATGCGAAGGCTTCTATACTATGTACAAGGCGTCTAACACATGGAGGACACATCGGAGTGATACATTTTATATTGATACAACTTGAGTAACAATGTAAAGGAAATACAATTCACTATACTTCAATTACAATTCATCAAAAGATTTCACTATATAAAACTATTACAAAGCAATTCACAAGACCTAGCTAATATCTTTAAGTATTCTTACTTCTTGCCGGAATTCCGAAGTCATACTCGGCTCCAACCATCTCGGTCCCCACGTAGCATTCTTGAGTTAACTTGTTTATACAAATATCTATTGGGGTATAAGCTACACTAGCTTAGTGAGAATTCCCTTAATTTCCCACAATAACAAGCAAGTTAGAAATCATTCATATGCTATGCATGAACAAACACATGAGCAGACAATTACGTATGGGTATCCGGAACTCATACACAAAACGGATTTACGCTCTTCGTATCAAGGGAAGTCTACACGATTGTTGCTAATCCCCGAAGCCTCCTAAACTCATAGCACTTGACTCGGCTAGGCTCATACATGGAATGCATCATCGGTGCGCCTTAGTTCCCTATGAATGAGCTCTGATACTGGATCTCATTATCCAAACGAGTCCGCGGACCATACCGATCGACCTGCATAAGAGTAGTACGCTACCAAATGCAACATGTCCGATGCGATGCATGACCAATTTGTTTTTGCTTAGGTCAAATTATTCATACATTCTTTAGAGTGATCAACCAATATCATACACATAAACAGAAATAATGTGAACAGTGCAGTTATCCAATCGAATCATGGTTTCGATATGCTTTAGTATTCTTTGGCATACATACATCAAAGTCTCATCATTTATCCCATCCCCATTCATATCGGTTTTTATCTTGTTCTTATACTTCTAATGCAACTAGCTACAAGCACAAACAAGGTAACAAAATAAGAGGAAAACTCACTCGGCTATTGGATCACCAGTCTCTTAGTAAAAGTAATCTGGTGGTAGGGAATCATCGATTTCGGGGTCAGCTAAAAAGGAAGAAATACCTTAATAAGTATTTTATCGCTTAACTAATCCAAACTATTTAACAAAACTAGAAATTCATAATTCTCATCCTACACGGGAATTTCAACTTAAAACGGTCATAACTTGGTCGTTTTAACTCGGAATTTAGCAAATTATATACCGATTTCTATCTACTTCGAAAGATCTATCTAATTATAGTATCATATTTAAGTTTTGAAAAATTTGAATCTTCAAAAAGATCTGATCAGATCAGGTCAGTGGCGAAAACAATTTTAGAAAATTGATTTTGTGAAAGTTCATAAAGTTTCTACTATCCAAAGCAAGTATACATGCAATATGAACAAGTTACTAGCATCAATGATATGTCATGAGATATATATACATGTTCTTGATAATATTTAATAAAAGAAATTTTTAGAAAACTTTTTCCTTGTAAGATTTTATGAAAAATCAACTTAGAATGGCTAATCTTGTATTCTTGACAATCCCCACTTGTTTTTAGAAAATTCCTTGATAAAATTTAATTATTCTTATTAAAATCAAGCCTTCATTATGTATATTCCTTAAGGCCTTTTTTTTCAATATAAATTCTCATTTTACACTTTGTAAACATGTTTTTAGATATGGTTCATCCAAAAATCCGAATTTTGTAAAAATTGTTTTTGTGATGATTCCTTTAAGTAAAAATCATTTGATACTTAGAAAATTAAGGCTCAACCATACCTAGCCACTAAGGAATTCATTTTTTTAATAAAACTTTCATTTTGAGTTTGAAAAATAGGGGTTTTCATACCATTACTCCATTATTACGAATTTCTTAAAATGGCAAACAACTCAAATTTTCCTACTTTATTTCTACTCCTTCTTCTACATATTTTTCTTAGCAAATCCTATCTCAACTTATAAAAATCATTACTTGATGATATCTATGAACTATACTCTTCATTTTTCATATAAAATACAAGTTTTAGAGTTAATAAAAGGGTTTTTAAGGCATGGTCTTGAAATCATCCGAATTTCACAAAGTTAGGGTAAAACTCAAATTTTATACTTCGTAATCTCTTCCTATTTTGAGAATCTCTATTAGTAGATCTACCATTTACTTATCAAAAACATCTCCTATTAATACCTATTCCATAAGCCTTTCATTTTTTAAACAAATCCTTCATTTCGGTGTTGAAAAATGGGTTTTCAAAATTGGTCTTGGTTGAGATCCAAATTTACAAAATTTGTTTTTGGACATATCTTTTGATAAAATCCATCTAAACTTATGAAAAATCATTCTTTACATATCCTATCTTAAGAGCTTTCCATATCTTGAATAAAAACTTCATTTTTTATTTGGAAAACATGTTTTTAAACGAAGCCTTCGCCTAAATCTGAAAATAGAATTTTGCTTTGAAAAATAATCTTTGAGAATCACCTTTGAATCTATAAAAATGAACTCTTGATGATATATACCCATTAAGCCTTCATTATTTCAAGTAAAACTTCTATTTTAATACTTGGAAAGTGGTTTTTAAATGTGGGTCTTTCCTAGATATGAATTTCACCATTTTTTGTTTGAGTTCAAAATCAAGATCTACACTTTCTGTGAACATAAATATAAAAGAAATCCATGGTAGTAAACTATAAACTCATAGATCTAAACTTTACTCATCAAGACTACTCATTAATGATATCTATTCCCTAAGCCCTTCATTTTAAATGAAAAATACACATTTTGAAGATGAAAAATAGCTTTTCTAAATATGGTTCTCTTTTTATCCGAATTTTCAAAAATTATTTTTGTTGAAACTAAAATAGATCTTGAGTTTTCTAATACTTTTCTACTATCATCAAGCTATTACAAGTCATTTAACAACATAAAACAAAAGTCTAATACATTTATGAACTTAAAATAACTAAATCTAGTTTACTATACTAGTTATAAATGTATGAACACTATGATGGTTATGTGAATAATGAATATATGTACAAATCATTAGCAATAACAACATAACTTGAAAATAAAACAAGAAAATAGCAAAATATCTTTAAATAACAAGATCTATAACATTGTGATGGTAAGAATCTCATGTTCAAGTGTTTCCATATCCCTAGTTTGAAGCTCATGAGGATTTTGTGTAGAATCACACATGAATGAACTTGCCATTACATGTTTTAAGATAATAAAGTATACATCTATTACTTATTGAAAGATTGGAACAAGAAACTTGAAGGAAAATTATGTGAGTGTGTATGTGCATGTAGGTTACGGTTTTAGCAAGGAAGAGGAAGAGAGAAAGAAAAATTTTGCAAGAGTTTTGCTTTGTGAAAATGAGAAAGTGAAGTGAAGTTGGTATAAAGGGATATATATAGACTTGTGGATTAGGGTTTTGTATGAAAGAAGTTAAATAAAACAATTGGAGAGAGGAAAGAGGGAGGTGAGTTGCGCCGGTTTGGAAAGGTGAGAGAGAGGGAGTTGTTTGAGTTGTGTTGTGTAAAATTCAAAATTAATTAAGTAATTTAAGTAATAAAGTTATATTAGAAAAGTAAATTGCAAGGAAAATGATGTAATTGTAAGAGTAGGGTGTAAGGATGTAAGAAATAGGTTATGGGTAGTTGTACTTGTGAATAATATAGAAGAACTCAAAAAGTAGATAAGATATTTAAAGTACCGGTAGTAATGAAAATACGATAAAATGTTATAACTGTAACTTTTATAACCCAAAAAATTATATAACTGATATATTTGGAATTCTTATGAAATTACAAGTCTAATGGTACTGATATCATATATTTAATATTTCGAGTCGTGGGGCACGCTTTTCAAAGTTTATACTCAATCGGGTTCGAAATAGATCGAAAATTCGCTAATCTTATCTTTTAAAGCATCCTAATATTATTATGAACTAAACTACACCCATTACTCATATTCTGACTCCTTAGTTTAGGAATACGGGATTGTCGGATTAAAACTATTATATTCTACTTAGGGTTTCCGGGTGATTTTCCGGTTTAGATCTTTGCCAATTTGGAAACTAAGGGTTTATGTTTATACATACGTTTAGTTTGGGAAATTTTATTTTAAATTTTTTTTTAAGTATTTAATATCTCTTAACATTTTCAGAATTATTGAATTGGGTTTTATTTCCGAAGGTTAATCGTTATTTAGTTTTTAATAATTTATTTTTTAGTTCTATATTACCCGATTTTACAAGTCAGAGTTAAGTATAGAATTTACCATACGTAATGTTTTTGGATTTAAAGACTGTTGAATTCTTATTTTATTTTTAAGGATTCTCATTTTCTCAAGATTAAGAAATTTCTAGATTTGTTCGTGATTTAAATCTAGTCGAAGTTCGGTTTTAATTTGGAGTCATTTTTAAAGTTTATTTTTTAAGTCTATTTTAGAATTAATTATTGAAATTTTCTAGGGCTTACACTTAAATAGGTTCACCATAGACTTTGAAAATCACTTACTAGGTAAGCTTCTACAAGACTTAATTTTTAATATTATTATTCCCTTTTCAAAGTTAAAATGAAATTTTTGTTAAGTTCTAATGTTGATAATTCTTTATTATGAAAGCTTTTGTTATAAACTTATTTAAAAGGATTGTGCCACCACTTGATAAATATTATGAATAAAACAAGCTTTTCAAATCAGGATAAAATCAATTTACTATTTTAGGAACCAACTTAAAGAAATAAAATTTGCTAAGAAAGTGAAGTTTTAAAAGAGTAAACTTAATTTCTAAAAGAAATAGAAGAATATAAAAATGAGAGAAAAACATACATTTAACACAACTCCAAATATTAGATAACACTAATGATTTAAGAAAATTTTTGAAAACATTCTTTTTCAATCACTAGAAGTAAAATTAGTAAATAAATTAAAGGACCAAATTTTTTTAAATTGATTTATCTTTGAAAACTTAGGGAATGAAATTATAATAGGAAAACACTCACTTATAACAATCCAAGAGTTTTTAAGTTTTCCTTCTAGTAACTTAGAGAGGAAAAATTTTCAAAGTTTCATTTTTAAAACTCTTAAGACAAATTGTTTTGTGAAAAACTAATGTTGAGACAATACTACAAAAATCATGCATACAATATAAGTATATATATATATATATATGTTTAAAAGATTTTTTAACTATAAAAATATCCATGTATTTGTTTAAGGGTTTTTGGATGAAGAAAGTTGGAAAAATTGTATTTTTAAAAGCTGGGAAATTCGTAATTAATCTTTACCATGGTGTTTTGCAACCCAAATGGCTTTTTATGACAAAAATAACCTTAGAAATAGATAGATCTTTTCGAGTAGGTAGAAAACGATATATAATATACAAAATTCCGAGCTAAAATAAGCAAGTTATGGCGATGTTAAATTGGAATTTCCTCTGATCCGAATTTTAATGCAAATACTAGAATAAAATTAGAAAGTTCAAGTAAAACTTCCACAAAATACTCATTCTGGATATTTCTTTCGTTTAGGTAACGAAGCTTTGGAGGATCCGTATTTAGAGGACTATTATGAGTAATGAATTTTAGCAAGGATGCCCGAGTGAGTTTATCTCCTACTTTTACATACTTGTTTATGCTTGTAGTTAGAGGCACTAAAAGTAGGAAATGATGAAAATGGATTATGCATGATAATATTGGTTGAATGAATACTAAACATAACGAGACATGAATTTTGTTAATTAAGTTGTGTTTTATTATTACCATGATGGAGTGTGTTTAAATTCTGTAATCAACTTTAAACTACCCTAATCAAATGTTACAAGTTATATTAATTGATTCATGCATATCACATAGTTAGCTTCATTTCATTAGCTATTATACTCGGTAGGACAAGAGTATAGTAGTGGTGTTTACGGGAACCCGTAAGTCTACAAGATAGGTGAATAGGAGCCTAAAAGAACTACTTAAGGATGGATGAATAGGAGCCTGAAAGAACTATTTAAGGATGGGTGAATAAGAGCCTGAAAGAACTATTTAAGGATGGGCGAGTAGGAGCCTGAAATAAACTATATAAGTTGGATTTCAAAGATGGGTTTTAAAGAGCCTGAAATACCTAACCACCGAATAGAGGGGTAAATCCATTCAAACATATGATTTTCGGTAGATCATATGTATTGCTTGCTCACTTGCTTGATGCATTCATATGCTTATTTAATAACTTGTTTGAATTTATTGATACGAGTACGTTAATCCAGGAATATTCTCACTAAGCTAGTTGTGCTTATACCCCGATTGACTTTTATTGACACAGGATCAATATCTCTTTTGCCCGAGGACTTCATGAACCCAAGTGGACTTATGTTTTGGGAAGCTCTTGGGAATCCTTTTGAAGATCTTAGAATAGATTTTCTTTAATATCTTTTGGTTCTAGTATTGTTCCTTTATGTGAAAGACTAAGTTGATATTTTGTTCTTTGGAGATTTATCGGGGGAATGCTCCTAAGATGATGTAAAGACCATATTCTTAATGTTGAAGTTAGATAATTATATATATTTCTTGTATGCCATATTTACTATCTCGAACTACACATCCCATCGGAGTCTCCTATTGTTGTGATAGATGTCTTATATATGGTGTTGAAGCTTTCACATGACTTCGGGAAGTCATTCTTAAATTTTAATACCATACGTGGCAAATTGCCACGTCTAGGGTACTGTTTGGGACGTGATACCTTAAAACGAGCCTAGAAGGATAACCTAAAGTTATCATATCACGTGTGCACCCGCAATATGAGAACCATCTTGCAAGTCAGAGTTTGCAAGACTCTGCCTGAATAATTACTTTATAAATATCTAATATGAAATTACATTTATGATAAATAAAGGAAATCTAATTTCCTACAGTCTACTAGAACCGCAAAGAGTTGGTATCCTCTATTAAAAAGTAAAATAGAATAAACCATCTACATTTTCCAAATTTAAATTACAAAGCCACAAATCTAATCCATAATCTATACCTAGTTTTACATGAGAGAGAACCAAAACAAACTATACCATCTATCTAATTCTCATTTCAAACTCGTCTTCTATCTTCAAAGATTCTCCTCCATACAGACCTATCCCCAAAGCTGATGCTTTAGCTATTTCTGCAACAACATTATAGGGGTATGAGCTCAAACATAGCTCAATGGATAACAAAACCAAATCACACTACAAACAAGTATCAAGAAAGTTTTTATTTAACAAACATATGCAATGCATACTCATCCATATGATATGCACGGTTTGGATGACGGGAATCCAACCAATGAAGATTTATGCCCTCTCTTGGAGGTTGAAGGACTGAATACAGGCCATTTAGGGCTAGGAGAACTGTGAAATAAGGAAAGGGGTGCATACTTAACTTGAGCCTTCAGCTCATATCTTTCTTAGCACAAAATCATTTCTTTTATACCACGAATATAACCAAAAGCTGCTCCTTGGATATAGCCAAGGAGGGAAGATTTTCTTTAAAATTCATTTTATGGAAATATAGTCTCTAACTACTCCATAGACAAGACTAAAGAGTGAAGACTTCCTTTTTAAATTCATTTTGTGCATAGATCAAAACATTTACTCTATCAACCAACCTTCCACTTCTCTTAGAACTACATTACCTCCCTAAGTATTAATCCGTAAAGCCGATTCCAACACGGGTGACATCCTTCAATGCTTGCTTAGTTCACGTGAAGCCGACAACCCTACTGGTAGCCTCTATGCAGACCCACTGGTCCCAATCAAGCAATACTATAGAATCAGAATATTAATACATGACGTGAATCCCTACCAATGCAAATGTGATGTGATACAATACATGACAGATTCATTTAAAAGTAAAATAAGAATTATGTCTTATTTATTAATGTCTATATCTTTTTCAGACAATCAATATTATAAAATTATACCACACAATTTTTTTCACTTATGGTTTAGTGAGTTATCAATCAAATGCAATCATCAAGCAACAAATGGATTCCCAAACCCCATGCATAATCAACTGGATTTATATTATTTCTAATGCAACTAAATTACAAGCACAAGCAAAGAGAAGAGATTGTTGTTACCATCTGGCATCCAAGCTAAGTCTTAACTATTCTCTTGTAAGATCAAAGCACCATCCCCATCAATCATCCAATCATCATCATCAGTACCAATTCGTCATCATCCTTCATATGAAATCCAAACAGGAAAAGAAAGTTGGCTAAAGGCTATAGAAGAGAATATAATACATAAGAAAATATCTATTCAAGAACTTGGATTCATTTTAAGATCCTATTTGATTAAACACTAAGTAGAAACCTTGCAATGGTTGTGAAGTTCGCCCTACCAAGATACGGATAGTTCTCCATTGTCTGTCAAAGTATTTCTTTTCTCTTTGTTTATATTCTTTTGTTACAAAAAGACCATCAAAACATTCATATACAAAACACTCATTTCATAACAATTTTATACTTGAAACAACATAACCTCCTTATCACTTAAGGTCTTATATATTACAATCACATATAAATCATATACTCAAAGGATTTATGTTGGCCTAAATTAATTATCTAACTCATTTATCTTAGTGAAGTTCATTAGGTCAACTAACTTTAGTTCTATTACTATTTCATTTCATTTCTAAGAATCATGTTATTAACTAATTCATTTGATATGCATAAACTATATTAGGTCTCATTCAGTTACTAAATTAGATTAAGCCAAGTGAGACTTAGATTTGTTAACTAAGTTCATTTTGTATATAAGAAGTCTAAACTTGTTATATTAACTCCTTACTCTAATAGTCTTGAAGGAATCATAAATTATCATGCTTAACGACACATACATAACTAATGAAACAATTATATCTTAAGCTTTTTTACTTCTAGAAATTCCTAAAACTTACAACATAGCAATTATAGGCTTCGTCCTAAGCTTTTCATAGCATTTGAAATCACTTTAATCTGAGTTTAGACGATGAAATTATGATAAAATTCTCATTGACATCATTAACTCCAATCCTATGTTGAGGGAGGATATAGGTAATTAGTTTGGGATAGTTTATAGATATGGGACTTCAACTGTAAAGATTGGTAGCTACTCAAGGTTCAGGTCAAGAAGTAGAAGAAGGATGAGTTGGAGTAGGTGAAACTCTTTGGGGATCCATATATGTTGTTCAGGTCGATCAAAAGGCAGCTAGAACTAAATGCGGAAAGTATGGAAAAACATCTCGTAATGTATATCACCAGAAAATCTACAAAGAAAAGAAAAACAAATGATATTTAGATCCATACGAGCTGTGCCAAAGGTGGTTGTGATCACCACACCCCTTCCTCCAACAACCCCCAACCCCCCCGCCGCGCCTCATATCAAGGAGCGTGTAAAATTTGCAAGGAGGTAAAGGCCACCACGCCCCCTTGGTGAACCAGCTGCAAACACAGTAGCTACCACGCTCCTTGCCACTGCCCCATGCACGAGGGGCATGTCAACCCAGAAATGTGTCCCCTATTTTTCTTCTTCTTCTTTAAGTTACTTTTCTGCATGTTTTATCCATCAAACACCATTCCCAATGCCTTATCAACTCAGCAACACAATTTATAACACTTCTATACACATTTTGACTTCTCATTTCATCAACTCCTTTGATCCATTCATACCTAAACAAGCTTAGGTTTTAGCATACTCATATGTCAAAATTTTACAAGTTTCTTCTTAGGCTTTGCTACATTAAATCATCATATAACATCAATCACAATAAATAAAAACAAGAAACAACATCATACTTACATGTTTGATGAATTTCAACTCTCTTTTCTTTATTACTACTACTACTACTTCAAGGTTGTTGTAGCATCCTCTAGCTTGTCTCCTGCTTCTTAACTTCATTCCTAACTTCAATCTCTCTTATTGTCTTCTTAAAATTAAGATTTGGTGGTGGAATTAAGAGAGAAAAAGAGAAGAAGAAAAGAAAGAAAAAGGAACATGAAAAGCAAGGGAAAGAAAGAAGAGAAGAGAAGAGAAGAGAAAATGGTAGAAAAAAGAGAGAGAGAAAGAGACATAATTAAATAAGATCAGGCCAAAAGTTAATTAAGAATATTTATGCTTGAGGACTTTGATTTAAGCTTTTCATATTATGATCTTAAGCATTAAAAATAATTAGGACAAGATTTTAGAATATAAATAAGTGAAATCAATAACTTGACTTACAAACCAAGTTTAGAAATTTAATTTTGTAAAACTTAATATTTAGTTGCGTTTAGGCTTAGAAATTGATATTTTTAAATAAATAGGTAATCTCAAAATTCATGAAAATTGGAGATATAGAATTTAGATTAAAGAAGCTATATTTGAGTATTTTAGAAATCTTAGTATTAGACTTAAGAAACTTTTAGATCATTTATAGATTTAAAGAAAAGAGTATTCAAATTAAAATTGATTGATAAAATAGTGAAAATTGGTTTGATGAAAAAATACTTAAAATAAATAACTAATTTGAAAAGAAAAGAGTTCCAATTTGATAAGAAAAAAGATTTAAGAAATTTGGTTCATGAAATCAATAATTGAAGTAAATAAAAGATTGAGAAGGAGGATTTGGAATCTCAATTTTATTTAAGTTTATTTATTAATTGATTATAGCAGTCTATCCATTTGTAACCTATACTTCAAATTACTTATTTTAACTAAACTATCTAAACTCAATTATTAAATTATACTCTAAACAACATTAAGATATATTATCCATTGGTAGTTGACATTATATTAACTTTAGTTTTCATAATTCTAAAGTTTTAAATTGTTTTAAGATTTTACCCTTTTGCTCACACTTTCATTATTTTATTCCAAATATTTAGATTAAAATATAATATTGTTTCCACTTCCATTGTAATTTTGAATTATTTAATAATCTATTATTTATTGGGTTAATATATCATATTTGTGTATTCATTATCCAATTTGTTTGATATTTCTTGTTGTGTTATTCTTTCTTATTATATTGATTTGGGGTTTCTTATATTATTTTTATTTTCAAAAAACATCTTAAGATTTAAGTTATGTAGATTTAGCATCATTGTTTTATAATTATTTATTTACTTATCATTCATTTCTTTAATTATCCAGAATATTTTATTTTATAAATTTGGTTATTATTATTACTTACTTGAATCTCATTTTCATTTATTTGCATATATATATTTTTAATTTCATCCTTGTTATTTTTATAGAATTTTATCTTAAAAAGTAATAATTCAAATTTTTAAACAATCATTAATTTATTTAAATTTCAATATTCTTAAATCACAAGAAATTGGGAATGCTTTTCATAACTTTTTTTAAAACTTTTTCAAAATTTTTACATTATTTTCTTAATGATTATTATTTATGAATTGTATGAATTTGGTTATTACAACCACATCTTTGATTATGCTCATGATCAACCAAAATAACTTGATCTAAGACTATTATTCCCTATATCACCCCGTGATCCACTAAACCCTATTTTGTATTTCCAAACTTTGAAATTTTTAGACTTTTCAATTAAGTATCATGATCTTATCCCCATAAAAAACACTTACACATTAACAAATAAGGCTTATATGTTTCTCCTACAACTTCAAATTAGTATTACACATATATACTTACACTACATTTATCCATCTACAGCATCAACTCTATCCACCATCAAAAGCCTATTATATTTTTTATTTGGGTTTTAAACTATCAATTTCATTACTCAATTTTTACCTGTCTAACTCCAACATCCTTGACAACTCTATAATCAACATTAACTTTAAACAAACTTATCTAACTTGCAAGATTAACAAAGCAAAAGTAAGTAATAGCTTAACTAATTGAATCTTGACTTGATGATGGAGACTTGATGTGGATTTTAGAAGAATTTTAGAAGGAAAAATGATGAAAGAAATGTTGTACATTGTTAGGTGAAATTGGCGCTTGCTATAGGTAAACTTAAGAAGACATTTTGATCAAATTAGGTTGATAATTATCCTTATATTTGATAAAGTAAAATTTGACTTCTTATACCTAAAAGGTTATTGTGTGTGTGCAAGTGTATGGTAAGCATTGTGAGGAAAAGGAAGTATAGGCTAGGGCTTTCTATCAAGCCCTGGAGGGTACCCTAAATATAGCAGTCCACCGCACATAATATTAAAGCTAGTGAATGACAACCTTAGTCACGCAGGAGCTTCGATATCACGTGCAAGAAGTGCTTCCAAGATAGTAGGAGACTAATAGGGGTATTAAGTTTAAGAAGATAATAAAAGCATGCAAGAACTCATATAGATAAACATGTAAGATTCATTAGAATATGAGTCTCTTACAACTTCTTAGGGGCATTCCCCCGTTCTAATAGACTTGTTCAACTAAGCCATCATCAAAATATACGTAAATATAATATAAGTCTACTACAGAGATTTTTCTTAGAAGTCTACATTCTGTAAACCCCGGTTTTTCAAGTAGCTAAGATAACCTTAGAACCGGAAACCAAAACCCTAAACCGGAGTGACTCAAGCCTGGAGTGAGAATTAGAAACCCTAATTCCGGCTTTTTCTCGGTTTTCAGTTAATAAATTTTCTAAGAAAATTTAATTTTGATTATAGTTCTTGAATATATTTTAAACTAAGAAAATATTTGATTTTTAGAAAATTTCGATTCCGGGTCATCCCGAGACCCATTATAGAAAAACGTGCCCCGGAACTAGAATTTCAAAAATATTCTTATGAGTACTCATTAGAACCGAAATAAAATAAGGATTTCAAAAATATATTTTTCATAATTTTTCGATTTATGAAAAATACACTTATAGCCTTTTTATTCGTATTTCATTACTACCGGAAATTAAAAATTGTCTTGTCAACTATTCTTTACTATTCATAAAGTACACCTACACTACCTATTAGCCACCCTACAAGCCTAAACCTTACTAATCACTCAAATCAAACCCATTTTTCCATAACTTTTGTCACTTCATATCTTACAAAGTATGACAAAGGAAGCAAAGATCAAATCAAGGCCAAATCAAATGGAAATCATCAAGTCTCTTCCCCCCTTTTAGCTTCCAAAACCGGCGCATATGGCCCCCCCCCCTCCCATGCATCAATTTGATTTTTCCTTCTCCATTTAACCTATTTCACTTCCTATATAACTATCTTATTCTCTCTCTCCTCATTCTTTCTTTTCCAAAACTCACAAAGTGTGCAAAAGCTCTCTTCCTCTCCTTATTTTTCCCCTTTGGCCGAAACTTGTGGAGCCACACACACACACTCTCAACTTCTCATTTTTCTCTTCTATCTTACATCCATTTCAAGTAAGTTATGCTCCACTACTTCCAACTCATAAAACTTGTTATGGCTAAGTGATTTTTGGATATTTCAACTCTATGTTCCCATGATCTTTTAGTAGGAACAATGAGATATCTAAACAAAAATCCCGAACCATTACAAGTAGATCTATCTTTTAAAGGAGTTTCTATACCAAAAGCTTTACTTTTATCCATCAAAAAGTCTTTTAAACAAAGGATCTTTTATAAAAATATGGTTTTTATGTTTTTAAAATTCATTTAAGCTTTTGATAAAGTAGATCCATCATCTTGATACTCATGATCATGTAGACATTTATAGTTTCATTATTATTTTGTTCATATGTGCATAAATAGTCTTTAACACTTTTGTCTTTAGTAAATGACTTTCTAGTGTATAGATCTATATATATATGGGTCTATGAAGTCAAAAAGAAAAGTACTTTACAAGAAAAAGACTTTTGAAAATTCGGATGACTTTGAAAACCAAGGTCAAAAACACTTTTAACAACTTCTAAACTTATATTTTATAAGAGAAATAAAGCCTATGGGTAATAGATAATGATTAGTGGTATTTTTCATGAGTCTAAAGGAGTTTTTACTAAAGAAAATGTTGAAAACAAGAGATGAAGTCCATAGGAGTTTTGAGTTAAAAGTTATGAAAAACCAAATTCGTAATAATGGATGAAGGGTTAGAAAACACTATTTTTCCAACTTCAAAAATGATATTTTCTCAAATAAATGAAGTCCTTAGGATATAGGTATAATAGATACTTAAAGTTTCAAGTATAAAATATATTTTCTCTAAAGGAATCAACTTGAAAATGGACTTGTGTAAATTCGGATTTTTGGAAACCCCATAGTAAAAGACCCACTTAAAAGTTTGTAAATATAGATTTTATTAAAGAAATAAAGGCCTTAGGATATAACTAATATAAGGAACAAAATTTCTTTAAATAAAGTAGAATTTTTCCAAAGGAAATCCATGTAAAATGTAGATGTGGTCAAATGTAGTAAACTCATTTACTAAATATTGAGAGGAAATGGTTTCTAAGGAAAGTTTGTGTTCTAAAAATCGTTAAATCTAAAAGTTATAAGAACATAGACTTCTTAAGGTTCACATCATGACATTCATGATAGGGAAAATCATTACCATTGCATTTAGTATCATTTTATACTTAGGAATCTCCAATGCATTCATCAAAACCGCATTTTTGGAATCAAGGAACCCGCTGTACAGATCTGATCCCTCAATTCCGAGGCTTAGATATTTTCAAAACTTGATTTAAACTTCATATTTAGAAAGCTCTTCCGAAGTAGATAGGAATCGGTATATAATTTGTGAAATTCCGACTTAAAACGACCAAGTTATGGCCATTTTAAAACGGAACTTCGGAAATGACGCGAATTCCGATTTCACTAAGTTTCCTTAGAGTTTTTAGTGTCCTAAGTTGATAGAATACTTATTAGGGTAATTTCTTATATGAATAGGTGAACCCGTGGACGGTGACGAGTTACCTCCGGACTATTACTACTAGAAGACCGGAGTACCAATGGCGGAGTGAGTTTTCTTCCCAATTCATTTATTGTATGTGCTTGTAAAGTAGTGCACTAGAATATAGGTAAATTGAATGGAATATGAATAATGGGGATTATTGGGAAATTATATGATTGTTGATGATATGAGAAACAAATTAAGAATATCGAAACCGGGTGATAAACTTTGATTGAATAGTTAGCTATGATGGATTGTCTGATAAATTGATTGATCGCCTAAGTAAATTGGCTTAATCACTACTTGAGTAAATGATAAATTGACATGTGCATATCACGAGGGGATGGAGCATGAGCATTTGTAGGTTAGTCGTGAACCATAAACGACATCGATAATCGTAGGTTAGTCGTGAACCATAAACGACATCGATAATCGTAGGTTAGTCGTGAACCATAAACGACATCGAATAATCGTAGGTTAATCGTGAACCATAAACGACATCGAATAATCGTAGGTTAGTCGTGAACCATAAACGACATCGAATAATCGTAGGTTAGCCGTAAGCCATAAACGGGATATTGTCGTACCGCAGGATTCGTTAATCTGCTAACCCGGGATGGAGGGTGCAATTCCATCCACATATGATTTCCGGTTGGTCATATGTATGTTGAACTCATGTGTTTGATGCATACACTTGCTTGATTAATAACTTGGTTGAATTGTTGTGATATAAATGTTTTTGTGGGAGATTACACTCACTAAGCTAGTTAGCTTACATCCCTACAGACCATTCCTTTTGCAGCTTACGCATTTATGGCTTAGGCGAAGAGACCCGGCTGAACAGGTACTGAAGCTAGGAGTTTTCCCTAGAAGTTATAATTTTTGTATTAGACTTCCATAGAAAACTTCTAAGACTTGGATGACTGTAATGGACCGCTAAATATTCTTTTGCGGGGGAATGCCCCTTAGAATTATGTAATATTATTTTATGTTCATGAATTATATCCTATTGCCCATGCATGCCAAATTAAGCTTTTATCTCCATTCGGACTTGTACTCTATTGTGTAAAGGTACGCCTTACATCTATTTGAGACTCCCGAAAGACTAAGGTGGTAATTCGGGAATCTTATATGGCATGTGGCGGACTGTTACGTTTAGGGTATCCTATGGGGCGTGACACATTCAAAACTAAGTACATATAAACTTCTTCCAAAAACTCGTAGTAGCTTTGGCTCATACCTGACAAAAAGGGCTCCTTGGTACTAACCACACGTAATCATACTGTAACAAAAAGCTATAGGGGTATAAGCAAAACTAGCTTAATGAGATAACTCTCATCTACAAAACATTTCCATAAAACACACAAGTATTTAAACAATCATATGAGAATGCATCAATCACATGAGCAAACAAAATACACATGATTAATCGGAAACCATGTGTAGCATGGATTTTATACCCTCTATGTCGAGGGTTGGGTGGTTACTGGCCCATACGAACATCAATAATTGTAGACGTACCGGCTCCTACTTACCCATGTGGACTTTCCGGCTCTTACTAGCCACCACTACAACTCCTTGTTTTCCCACACAAAGAATAGTAGTGAAAAATAAATGTGACTCACAAATATGTATGCATGAATTGTTTTCAATATAGGGTTATTCCATTATTGTTGAGTTCAAGTTAAAGGTGATCAAAACAATATTCATCGTATCATTGCAAGAAAACATAAATTATTCACCAATTCCACTTTCGATATTCTTAAATTTTATTCAATCAATCATGAATCCAAATCACACAACATTTGTTCATTTATCTTTTTCCTTATTTTCTAGTGCTACTACTTATAAGCACAAATAAGGAAATGTAGCTAGTAAAGGATTAACTCACTCTATGATGATCGCTCCCAATCAAAGTAATCTTCCGGGAAGGCGATATTGGTTCCTTCTTCACCTATACAAGATGAAATACCCAAAATGATTCTTTTATAGAATTTCTACTTTTGAAGATTCTAAATCTATCTTGAATTCGCAATAAAATCGGATTAAAGGAAATTCCAACTTAAAATGGCCATAACTTGCTTATTTTAACTCGGAATTTCGCATATTATATACTGTTTTCTACCTACTTGAAAAGATCTATCTATTTCTAAAACTATTTTCATCAAACTAAGTCGTTTGAGCTCCGAAATAGTGGTGATAAGATTCCCCACGAATTTCACAAAACTTGCTTCCTTCTTTTTACAAAAACTCATATCAAAGAGATAAATATTATAATAGTTTGTAAAACCTTTGAAATGTATTTATATATGTATTCATTGATTCATATCAAATGCATGAAATTAATGAAGCTATCTCAACCATGAATTTTTTCGGCAAAAGTAAAGTCTTCTAAAGATTTTGGAAAAGTGAAACTTTTGAAAATTTCCTCTTAGCTTACTAGCAAATATCTCAAGTTATTTTAAATGAGTATTTTTTCTTTTCCTTAATTTCATTTCCTTAGTCTTTTTTTTTATTTCTAAAGAATGATTTTTTTTTAAGTTTAGTTTCTAATACTTTTTTTAAAGTAGTAATAATTCTATATTTATAAAAATAATTTCTTTATTTCTTAAGATCATTCTACTTTTATGAAAGGAAATTTCTTGATGTTTGTCAAACTAGTATTGATGAAAAGTGAAGTTTAGTAAAACTTTGTTTAATCAAGAATTTCTTTCCATTTTATGACATTGTAAAATGTATGTATGTTTTGTTTAAAAATTCCTATGTTCTTAAAATTTATAATGAACTTCTCTAGATTTCTAGAAAATTTTGTTAAGATAATTTCCTAAGTCTTTATGAAAATTACTTCCTTCATAACAACATTTATCTTTAGAGAAGAACTTCTATTCTAAGAAAACTTTTTCTTTTTTATCTTGTTGAGACAAAAATCAATATGTTCATGCATGTTCATGAATATGAAATCATAAAGTTATGAAAACATAAGAAAGACATAAAAATTAAAGAAATAAGCTAGTAAAGAAATATGTCAAGTATTGGAAACTTAGCTTCATCAAGGTATCCCGGGACTAAGAATAGACTATTCCCAAAAGAAAAAGAAAATTGTTTTGACTTGATGAGGACAAGTCTAAAACTAGAAAAACTAATCTTAAAATAACTTGAAAGCAAATAAATTGCAAAACAAAAGAGCGTATATGCTCTAAAAGATATATATAACTACATAGATATATTTAGTTAAATATATATGAAAACAACATAAAGGAAAATAGATTCATGAACAAAAACAAAGTATGAACATATTATTACTTTCTTAACCTTCATGGTTTTAGAAAACACACATTATGCTCATACTAAGTAAATGAACATAAAGAAAACTTAAAGAAGCATTGCCTATGAAAACTAAATTTGAGAGAACTTTGAGAGAGCTCTTGGAGAAATTTTGATAGATTAATTTTAGTGTATGAAAGGTGTGAAGGAAGTGGAAGGAAGATAGCGTATTTATAGGAAAAAGTGGAAGGAAATTTATGTTAAATAACTAATTGAAAAATAAAACAAATTTAGGAGAGAGGGAGTGATGGCCGGCGCAAAACAAGAGAGAAAGAGAGAGCAAAAATTTATTTTTTTGTATTTTTGTTAATGAAAAGTAAGATATGAAATATGTGAAGTTGTATTGGAAATAAAAATTGTAAGAAAATAGAGATATGGTTGTAAGAGTAGGTTATAAGAAAAAGTAGAGATAGATAAATACTGTAGAATAGTAATAAATAGTGTAATGTAAAGTAGACATGATAATTAAAATACTGGTAGAAAGAAAATACGTGTATAATTGTGATATCTGATATTTTTAGTTACCGAAAAATTATGAAACTGATATTTTTGAAAACCTTATATTTTTACGAGTCTAACGGTATACTCGAAATATTGTTACTATTCTAAGTCCCAGGACACACTTTTTGAAAACTGTATCCAATTGGACTCAAAATGAATCGTGGTTTAACTAATCTGATATTTTTAAGCTTTCTAATGTTATTATGAACTATTCTACACACTAATCTGTCACTTACTTACTTAGGGTTATGAATACGGGATTGCCAGACTTGAACGGTTACGTATCACTAGGGTTTTGTTGACTTTATGATTCTGGTTGACCTTCTAATTAGGGTTTAAGCTTAATTGATCAAAAACTTTAGGGGTTTACACTTTCACATGAAAATTGGGCCTCTTTATGAGATTAAAATTAAAATTGAAAGTAAAATAAGTTGATAGACAATTTTGAAATAGTTCAATTGAAATTTTTAAATCTCTATTCTCACTTAACTCATTCTACTAATGCTTATATAAATAAATTTACTAACTATGCCATTCATAATTAACTTTTATATTAATTCTATATCAATTTTAATTTTAATCTCTAAATTTAACTTAAAGAAAAACTTAAGAATTACATAGGCTCATGCTGTCACGCCCCGAAGGGTACCTAACAGTCCACCGTACACAATATTAAAGCCTAAGAATGACCACCTCAGTCATGCGAAGGCTTCCATACTATGTACAAGGCGTCTAACACATAGAGGAGACACATCGGAATGATACATTTTATGTTGATATAACTTGAGTAACAATGTAAAGGAAATTCAATTCACTATTCTTCAAAATACAACTCATTAACTTCAATTACAATTCATCAAAAGATTCTACTACATAAACTATTACAAGGCAAATAATAAAACCTAGCTAATAACTTCAAACATTCTTATGTCTTGCCGGAATCCTGAAGTCATTCTCGACTTCAACCATCTCAGTCCCCACTTTGCATTCTTGAGATAACCTGTTCATTTAAACAACTATAGGGGTATAAGCTACACTAGCTTAGTGAGTGAAAACTTCCAGGATTACATTTATAACACGTCATACAATCAAGTGATTAGTCAGACAAGTGATATGCATCAAACTCGTGAATTCAACAAACATATGACCTGCCGGAAATCATATGTGGATGGACTTGCGCCCTCCATCCCGGGTTAGCAGATTAACGAATCCTGCGGTACGACCGAGACCGTTTCAGCTTACGGACAACTATAAACTATAAAATCGTTTAAGGTACAACGATAAACCGACAAATGCTAATGCTCCATCCCCATCGTGTATGAATGAGTTCAATTTCATCTTCAATTCCAAATAATCAATTATACCAATTCTTTTAAGTGATCAGTCAATAATCGCAGACAATCAATTCTAATTCATCTATACAGGCAATAGTTAATCACTCGGCTTCGATATTCTTACATTCCATTTCTCATATCAACAACAAGCATACATTTCCCATTCGTCCCCATCATGCATATCCATTTTATCTTTACCAAATATCTAGTGCAACTATTATTACAATCACATACAATAAATGAAATCGGAAGTAATACTCACTCGGCCATTGGATCACCGGTCTCTTAGTACAAGTAATCCGGTGGTAGGGAATCGTCGATATCGGGGTCACCTAAAAAGGAAGAAATACCCTAATAAGTATTTCATCACTTAACTAGTCCAAGCTATCTCATACAACTATCAAATTCGTAATTCTCGTCCTAAGCGGGAATTCCAACTTAAAACGGCCATAACTTGGTCATTTTAACTCGGAATCTCGCAAATTATATATCGATTTCTATCTACTTCGAAAGATCTATCTATTTCTAATATTATTTTTAAGTTTTGAAAACATTTAGGTCTCGGAACAGAGGGATCAGATCTGATCAGTAACGGTTTCCGATTCCGAAAAATAGTTTTGTAAATGTTTGTAATGTTTTACTATATAAATTAGCATACATGCAATATGAATGATTTCCTAACATGAATGACATGAGATGAGTTTAATGTATGCATGATCTTGATGATTTTTGCTAAAGAAAATTTTATAACTTTTATTTTGCAAGATAATACAACTACTATGAAAAATCTAGTTTTCTAACTTTTATCATTTCCATTTGTTTTGGATTTATTACTTAAGAAAATATAATTATTTTTGTTAAAATTGAGTCTTCATTATATTATTACTTATGACCTTCATTTCTTCATAAAAATTTCCATTTTACACTTGTAAACATGTTTTCAAGTGGGGTTGATTCCAAAATCCGAATTTTAAAAATTAGTTTTTGAGTGATTCCTTTAAGTAAAATCATTTGATATTTAGAAAATTAGGGCTCAATCATACATAACCACTAAGGACTTCATTCTTACACAAAAATTTGCATTTTACACTTTGCAAATATGTTTTCCAATAGTTTCAAAAATCCGAATTTTAGAAAATCCACTTTTTGAATGATTCTTTGGGAAAAACTTGTTTAATGCATTAAATTTTAAGCTTTACTATCTATTGTCTAAGGACTTCATTTAACACATAAAACTTGCAATTTGAGCTCAAATACTAAGTGATTACTTATGCATCATCTCAAATTACGAATTTGACAATTGATCACTAACTCAAAATTTTTCATTTTAATTCCATTACTTGTTTACACTTACTCATGCCTAAACTCATTTTAACTTGTAAAAATCATTGCTTAATGATATCTATTACCTATATACTTCATTTTTCACATAAAACATGAGTTTTGGAGTTGATACATGGGTTCTAAAAATTGGTCTTGGTTGGGATCCGAATTTACAAAATTCATTTTTGGACATATCTTTTGATAAAATCTATCTAAAGCTCATGAAAATCCATTCCTTACATATCCTATCCTAAGAGCCTTTCATTTCTTAAAAAAACTTCATTTTTGAGTTGGAAAACATGTTTTTAGGCCTTGGCCAAAATCCGAGAATAGAACTTTGTTTTGAAAATTAATCTTTGAAAATCATCTTTGAACCATAAATGAAGTCTTGATGCTATATATATATTAAGCCTTCATTTTTTATGTAAAAATTACATTTTGACACTTAAAAGTAGTTTTTAAATATGAGTCTTGCCAAAATACGAATTTCACAATTTTGTTTGAGTTCATAACTACGATCTATACTTAATATGAACATAAACATAAAACAAATGCATGGTAATAAGCTATAAACATCATGGATCTAAACTTCACTTATCAAAATCTTTCATTTATGGTATCTATACTCTAAGCCTTCATTTCAAATGAAAAATATACATTTAAAGTTGAAAAACCACTTTTTTAAATGGGTTCCATTTTCATCCGAATTTTCAAAATTGATTTTTGTTGAAAACAAAATAGATCTTGGGTTTCCTACAACTTTCCTACCATCATCAAGCTATAGCAAGTTGTTCATGAGCATAAACAAAGATCTAATGCTCTGAACTCAAAACTTTAGATCTAGTTTTCTAAACTAGTTTTACATGCATGAATCACTAAGATAGACATGTGAATGCTAAATCTATGCATAAATCATAAGGAATAACAAAAATGACAACTTAAATAACAAGATCTATGGCATAAACAAAAATCAAAGCCATAAAAAGTTAGATCTACAAAATATAATAACTTTAAACAAGAAAATAATTTATAATACAAGGTAATAAAAGTGGAGAAGAGAAAGATTTCATTTTTGGCTCATCATAAGCTTTTAAGCTTATGGAAGTTCATTTGATGCATGAAACCTTCATTATACTTTACCTATATCACCTATGGAGCTTTGGAATGAAGATTTGCTTAGAAAATCTTTAAAAATGAAGTTTGGAAGCCATGGGAAGAAGGGGGCAGCTTTGTTTATTGGAGAAACATGAACAAGAAGAAGAAGAAAAGAGAGGAAATAGAGAGAGAAAAGGTTAAAGAATGAAAGAGGGAAAGTGAATAAATGAAGGAGTGAGAGAAAATGAGTGTTTTAATTGTAATAAATGAGAGAAAAAAATAAACTGGGCAGCCAAGGGGGAGGGGCTGCTGCACGTTGAAATGGAGAGAGGAGAAGAGAGGAATTGTTGAAATTTGACTTGAATTAAATTGTGTAATTAATGTGTAATGTAACTTTTTGAAAAAGGATTGAAATATAATTAATTTTAGTCAAAATATGAGTGGATAAAGGACAATGGCAGCCATAAATAGGGTCAAAAATCTGCCATCAATTGTGGGATAATGTGTAGAAAGATTGAAGTGAAAATGAAGTGATATGTGTAAGGTGTACTTGAAGGTATGGGTTGTAAAAGTACTTTATTAATAAAATAAATTAAAATAAAATAAAATTAAAAATTTATTCCAAATTTGTAGCAGATTTTTCATAATTAAATTTAAATAATTATTTGAATTATTTTAGTATTTTAACAAATATGTTACGGTATGATCAAAATACGCGATTATGGGCTATAAATAATATTTTTATAACCCGAAAAATTCTAAAAAATTATTTTATGAAAATATAAATATTTTTCAAATATTTTTCAATTATTAAATTAATTTATTTATTTTTAGTATCGGATCTTAAATAGAATCTGATCCCGTAAAGACCCGAAACAAACTAAATTTTAGAAAAACAAAATTTTCTTAACATGTAAAATATTTATCTAAAAATATAAGGCTTTATAAGAATAACAAAAATTTTTTTTTTATGAAATAAAATGAATAGTATAAAAGACTAATCAATTACCGGTAATAATGGAAATACGATAAAAAGGTTATAACTGTAACTTTTATAACCGAAAATTATATAACTGATATATTTAGAAATATTATGAAATTACGAGTCTAACGGTACTATTGGTATATTTTTGATATCTCGAGCCCCGGGACACGCTTTTCGAAGTCTGTATCCGAACGGGTTCGAAATAGGTCAAAAATTTATCAATCTGATATTTTTAAATAAACTTATATTACTATGAGCTATTCTATATATTTAAACTACATCTCGACCTCTAGGATTAGGGGCACTAAATTGCCGGACTTACACTATTGTATTCCGGTTAGGGTTTCCGAGTGATTTTCCGGTTTAGACCTTTGCCAATTTGGAAACTGATATTTATGTTCATACAGCATATTTAATTTGAGAAGTTTATTTTAAATTTATTTTTTGTAAGTATTTATTATCTTTTAACGTTTTCGGAATTTTTGAATTGGATTTCATTTTCGAAAGTTAATCGTTATTTATTTTTTTTTAATAATTTGTTTTTTGGCTTTAATTACCCGTTTTTATAAGTCGGAGTTAGATATGGAATTTTTCGTACGTAATGGTTTTGAATTTGAAGACCACTGAGTTCTTATTTTATTTTCGAGGATTTTCGTTTTCTCATGATTAAGAAATTTTTGGATTCATTCATGGTTCAGGACTTGTCAAAATTCGGTTTTAACTTGGAGTGATTTTTAGGGTTTATTTTCGAAGTTCATCTTAAAATTATTTACTGAAATTTTCCGGGGCTTACACATGCACACAAGGAATGACTATTGGTCTTAGCTCATTAGAAGTTGATTTAGGATAACCATGAATTGAGCTTGCTCTATTTTATCTATCAATTACATGGATGATCTGACAGTCGTTATTTATACTAAGTGTCTATAAATACCCGGTCACTCCTCCTCATTTTTGGACTTTTGGGAGAAAAAAACAAACAACATTCCATAGAGGAGGCTTCATCCAAGAAGATCAACCAAGGCAATTTACGTAATTAATACTTTATTTGCTTAAGAATTATAAGGTTGATGCACGAGGTCTATCAAGCTCTCTTACTTGTTACTTATGCATTTGAAATACTGAGACTATGCATTCCTTCTTCTCGTTATTCTCTCTAAGCCATCCCATCATGAAGTGTCATTTCATCAACAACACTCTTAAGTCACATGCAAGGCATGAAATCCATGTAATGTGTACATGACTGTCCAAGAAGAACCCTGCATCTATAATAATTTGATGTAAAAGTTGGTTATTTCATAACATTGTCACTTACAAAAACATACAACAAGAGAGAATTTAAAAAATAAAATATTTTTCTTGTACATTACTATAAGAACTTAGGGAAACAAAGTAAAAAAATTTTACAATCAAGATTTTACATGCAAAATATATATAAGTGGAAAAAAATAATAGTGTGTTATAAAAAATTGTGTTTTCAAAATTTGCATGTATGTATATGAAGTTAATTTTGAAATTAAACGACTTATTGAAATCACCAATGTTATAGATTAATGATGTATAAAAATGATATTAATATTGTGTTTCTTGAAATGAAAATTAGAGAGAGAGAGCTGAAAGAAATGAACAAAATCAATGATTATGCTTTCAAATGCACAAAAACCTTTTTTTTTTTTTTTGCATAAATATAAAGATGATATGGTCATTATGTATAGCCTCTCTTTTAATGTAATATAAACAAAATAAAAACTCAAATCTCGTATATGAAAATGGAAAATAAACAAACCGTTAATGAACAAATTATTGCAATAGAGAGTGCATTGCAAAAGCAGATGAAGAAATGCAATTTGATAAAAAAAGATGAACAAAGATTATTTAGATGGAGAGAGAGAATAGAAAAATGTGAGAAAGGGAGGAGGGTTGGCGGGGAAGGGGAAAGAGTGAAGTAAAAAGAAAATTAGAAGAAATTGGATAAAGAGTAAGTGGAAGGATGGAGAAAAGATAAATAAAGGTAAAAAAATAATAATTATATAGCAAATTTTTAAATAGTTGTATCTACTGGAAAATATTGAAAAAATATAATATTAAAAAAGTTTTCAGAAATTATATATTATAAATAGATTATTTCAGTTGTTACTATTCATCGCAGGTGGAGATTTTGCTAAAGTTGGTTCTAGAAAGATTTGATAAAGCGAGTTATCCAATACAGTGGTTGCATCTTTTGCTGACTACTTGTTATATATATATTGTATTTTAACAAATACTGATTTTACCCCTTCAAGATAGGTGTTACAATGACGAAGACGATGCAGAAGCTTAGAAAGTTTCAAGATCATTAATATGTTCCAGCTTTTCTATACAGCTTCACTTTGAGTTGAAAAATCCATTGAATGCACACTGTTGGGAAGCCAACTATTAGCAATAATTGCTTTTTCCAGTTTCTTCATTTTTTTATCCATAAGTTTTTCCAATTAGCTTTTTTACTTTCATTCAACATCGTTTAAAATGACTTACCGTTGGTTTCCACCTAAAGAACAACCTATTCTGAATTGGATTCACGATTACTTGTTCGTACCCTTGCAGTTAATGAGGGTGACGTATTATTATCGTGCTTGAAACCGATACGAAGGGTGTGTTTCCAAGAATGTACACACTCTTATATTTTAGTGTTTAGCAATGGGAGGTATGATACGAATTAGTGGCCTATGGAAAATCATGATGTGGTAGTATGAGATTGAAGATTTTAACCTCAATTTTAGATTGGTTTATCTTATTTTGATTGTGTTAGCATCTTCATTTTATCAATTTTAAACAGATTGTTTGTCGAAAAATAGATATAAATAAAAAACAGATATTTTTATATATAAATGAATCAAATAAATCAGATACAAATATAGAATAGATACAAATAAGATACATATTAAAATCGTACAATCTAAACACATCCAGTTGCGTCAACTTTATCATGTGTGTGTGTGCAGATTAATACGTCCTGTGTACACAAAATTCAACCACGATGCAATACTTCATACATTGTTAGAAAGACAAATTGTTGGTCCAATTTTAGGTAGGGTTTTGATCTTTCCCATGTTGGATAGTGTGGAATAATCATGATCATTGCTGGAAGTTTGGAAATACTAAGTCGAGATAAGTTTGGAAATAATAATGTGCTATGTTGTTGGCATAACAACATTTAATTTATATTAATATTTCTTAAAAATAAAAACAAAAACATAAAAGTTAATGAAGACAAGTTGGGTTAGGATCTGGTTTGTGAAAAATCCGTAGGGGCGAGTTATGGGTACGGTGAAAAAACCCTTACAGGATTGGGTTATAGGGAAACTTAAAAAGGATTGAGGCAAATTTAAAATTTTATGTAATCCGTCCAAAATGCCACTCAGTTATATCCCTAATTTTGATGAACCTCATAACTCATATTACTCGTTCATTTAAGCTTTCATTTCGATGTAATAGCAATTTCATTGCAATTTATTTATAATATATAATTACTAAAACACCATTCTATTGCAACTTATTTCTTATACATAGTTATTAGGCCTAGACATCGGCACAGTTCGGGTCGGTTCTGGACCCGAACCGAAACCGGAACCGCCAGAGCCGGGGCAGTTCACGGTTCCAAGGAACCGCCGGTTTTGGCGGTTCCGGTTCCGGTTCACGAACCATTTTTTTTTTTTTACATTTGAAATTTGTTTCTGGTTTTTGTCTTCCCCTCCCCTTCAAATGTTGCACCTGGCGCCCCCGCCCCCCCTGCACCCCCCCTACCCCCCTTACGTCCTGCACACACCCCCTCCCTTCCCAAATCCAGCCCAGCGCCCCCATTTTTTCTCTTTCTTTTCCTGTGTTCGTTGTAATTTTTTTTTTTTTCTTTCTTCTGGCGGGTTGGAACCGCCGGTTCCGGGTCCGGAATAGCGGTTCCGGACCCGGTTGAACCGCCGGTTCCACCACGTCGAACCGTTTGGACCGCCGGTTCCGGGGGTCCTTGAACGGTTTGGAACTGTCACCCACGGGGCGGTTCCCGGGTCAGGAACCGCCGGTGACGGTTCGGGGCGATTCCAGTTGAACCGCCCCGTGCTGATGTCTAATTAGGCCATTTAGTTAATTATAATAGTAATTCCATAACGAATCCTAATTAAAAATATATATTCATTACTCAAACTTAAAAATGAAAATTCGATACTGGAATTTTTTTTTTTTTAAACACCCCTATTTCAATGAAAAAAAATAAACAAATAAAGCAAAATATGAGAACTTCTTAAATTGATGAAGTGTCTATACCAACCTTACTGGATGATGTGCCATAAATCTCTATGTAATATTATAATAGCTATAAGGGATTACATCACAAGGTATTTTTAGAAATAGCACTACTCTGGTAATAAATAGCGTTATATGTATATTAATGATAGTAGATGTGATCCCCATATTAAATTTTTCATAGTGAAACGAAGTTTAGGATAAGAAACTTGTTAGTCTTACGCCTATGCTGGGATGATGCGCCATAGATCTCTATTTTATATTCTCATAGGGAGTACATCATAAAGCATTTTATTAGAAAAGATTAATATCATAAACGAGATCTAAATTTTTTATAAAATATACAATTAATTACATAAATTTTAAAATTAGTACCTAAAATTTAAAATTGATTAATTTAATTATTAAAAAACTTTTCACACGCTAACAAACAATACCTTCACGATATTAGTTAGCATATAAAAGTAATAATTTAAAATATTAAATTAATCAATTTCAAAATTTAAATATTAAATTAATCAATTTTAAAAACCAGATATCCAATTGCATATTTCATCAATATTCAACTATTATTCGTAGGTATGAAATAGCACTGCGCTAGTAATAAAGCGTTATATGTATATTAAAGATAGCACATGTAATTCCTATACATATATATATATATATTTTTTTTTTTTCGTCTCTTGGGAAAGTTTAGGATCAGAAACTTATGTGGCCTTACTCTCTTGGGATGAAATCATGACTCGTCTTTCAATTAAACAAACAACCTAAAAAAAAGCAGGACATGATTCTATATAGCATATATCATGATCACACTATAGCGCATCAAACAACCTTAAGTAATTGTAATACGCTTGCAAAAATCAATTAGTGAAGGAAAAAAATAAATAAAAATCAACATATTACACTAAAACTAACAATACTCTGCATGTGATTGCGATGTATAAATACGCAAGAGCGGGTTCTTAATAACCTTAGCATTTACAAGATCATAACACACATTTTTTACCTTAACTTTCCCTTGGCACATAAAGTATACAATTTTCATCTCTTTGCATCCTATTGCATGTTCTCGCTTGGAAGTTCATTGTTCCACTGTTTCAATGTTTCAAAGTTCCACGCCTTCCTATTTCTTCTAACCTATCCAAGATCGATTTAGCTTGAATTTTTAGAAAGTGGAAATGAAACCGCTGTTGTGCATTCCGTTGTAAATTTGTTCTTTGCTCTTGAGGTGGATTAGGGTCATTTCTTTCATCTTCCTCCATTTCTTCTACAGCCTGTTGCTTTCTTGGGATGACAAGCTGGTAATTTGGACTGATCAATGTGTCCTGCTCAGGTGGAAGTGGGATCCCTGGACCACCTATAGTCTTTGGTAATGGAATCTTGTTCCTATTACGAGCCAACTCAAGCAAAACCTATGTAGTACAAACATTAGTGAATGGCTAATAGACACAATCCAACAAAAGATACTGAGGAGGTATCAGTTCAGAAACAAACAACAACACAAGTGACGTTGCAAGTAAGATAAAACAAGTGTGGCAATCAATCAATCTTGTTCCTATTACGAGCTAACTCAAGCAAAACCTATGTAGTACTAACATCGGTGAAGGGCTTATAGACATAATCCAACAAAAGATACTGAGGAGGTATCAGTTCGGAAACAAACAACTACTGCAACAAAAGTGACGTTGCGAGGAAGACAAAACAAGTGTGGCAATCAATCTTGTTCCTCTTACGAGCCAACTCAACCAAAACCAATGTAGTCCTAATATCAGTGAAGGGCTAATAGACATAATCCAACAAAAGATTAGGTATCAACTTAGAAGCAAACCACTACTACAACAAAAGTGATGTTGCAAGGAAGACCAAGCAAGCGTGTAATACCGAATTCATGAAAGCTCAAAGTTGATTCTGTCATTCTGGCCCAAAAACACAAAAAGGTTGATTCTGTCTTCATATAAAATTCACGTTGGAAGAGAGATTATAATGAATCATGCGAACAGAAAATGAAGAATAAAGGAAAACATAAAAACATTTGCCCTTCTCTTTTTTGCTAAACTATTTAAATTGAGCAAAAGGGTACATAGCCAAGTGGGATCTCTCATTCACATGGCTAAAAAAAAATGATGAATTTCAATCCTGGTAAAGATATAGACAATTGCCTCGCCTTTAAGATTTCAATATACTGAACAACAGCATAGAGAGGAACAGATCAACTCAATCTATTCCCAATCTACAAAGCTATCCATACTAGGGACTCCCAGTCCACAACATACTTTATCAAACAACAGTATTGACCATAATTTCTCTTAGGAAGCAGCTTGCTGAAGAAATTCAGAGAGTACCTTCCTAAGAATGTGAAAAAGGTCATAGAAGTTACACTGGTGATTTGAGCCCATCCAGTAATATATCATAATTAAAAAAAAATATCCATTAAAACAGCATCAAATAAATATATAAGCAGTGTAGCAACTTCAATCAATCATACTTATAGGGAGCCATCAAAATTTCCCAACTTCCTACCACTGCATAGACAATGAAGAGAACATGATACAAATTCAGGAGAATACAAATTAATATACCTCTAGGACAGCAACATTAATCAATCATACTATTAGGAAACCATCAAAATTTCCCAACTTCCTGTCATTGCATGGACAATGAAAGGCCAGGACACAAATTCAGGAGAACACAAAATTTATACCTCTCTAGGAGGCGGCTGTGAAAAACTGAAGTTGACTTTTGACTGGATTGCAAGCTTAACATCATCACAATCAATGGTAGTTTTGCCAGCATGCTCTGAGTAGACCTGTGCATCCGTTAGTACATCAACTACATACCTGTGCCACAATTCTAAGAACTGGTGGATAACACGAGGTTCATACTCCTCCACACCCATTGATTTCAGCAGTGATTGCACTATTTTTGCATCCCTTGGCAACTCCTCATCTTTCTCTGCCATTGCCTTTCAGCTTTCACAGGCTAGATCTTAGCTCAATCTACAATGTATCAGCACAAACATGATAGTCAAGGGCTAAAAATTTTCCCACGTCATCACCAAAAACATCTGAATTATTCATCTAATATTCTCCACATATAAAAGGCAAAAGCACAAAGCACAACTGGCCAATCCTTTGACATGATCAAACTGAAAATCAAAAGCTGCCATCTAAAGCAGGATATAATGTCTTATTCATTGGTGCCATCTATATCATTTGCAATCACCAACTACTACAATAGATACATAATGTAATCCCTAATTTTGTTCTTCCTCTATGTATGACAGAAGGTGACTAATTGAAAAGGGATGGAAAAACCTCATCCCACATTGAAGGGGGGGAAAAACCTCATCCTCAAATGATAAGTAGGCAAATACAAGCTGCCCACGACAGACTACTTTTATTGCATGTTCTCTCAACTTTTCCACACACCAATTTTTTTTAGTTACATTACATTACATTAAAGCAATTTCAGAACTACAAGTGAGAAGGGAACTAAAAAAAAGTTAAATATAGCAAACCTACAAAACATGTGGGAAATCAAAAGAACCAAATTAATGTGGGAAATCAAAAGAACCCAAATTAATGTGATAAGAACAAAATTAATAATTTCTCTCGCAGAATCTACTTTTTCTTTATTTTAAAAAAAAGGGAACTTTAACAAAACATCAGATACACCTCGTAAAGCCTAACTTTATCTAATTAACACATATTAATTTATAACTTCTCAATCCATGGCATAGAAAACATAACTTTCTTAATGAATCAATGCAAGAACCTCAATAAGAGCATGCACACAAGCAACTGAATATCACTAAGAAGTAAAAGTTAAGGGATGCATTCAAATCGAAGTATTTAATCAGCACATAAAATATATAGATTATATATAATATATATTTTTTTTTTTTTGGTCCAGGGGGGCTGCAAAAAGAAATATGAGGAAAAGAATTCAAGTGAGTTTGAATAATGAAGGGGAGGGAAAATAAAGAAATGCCAATCATTGCTAAAGAAAAAATGAGAAATAATGTAAACTTATCAATATACTCATAAAAAATATAAAAGCTACCAAACAAATATGTCATCTTATCCTCTCTATTTCACTAATAGTTGGAAAATATCATAATATTATGTAAGTTTTGTATGCTACTCTTTTATAAACCCTCTTATGATATAAAGGAGGTCTCCTTTTCTTTTTCATGCTTTTTCTTGATAAACCTCACATTGAGGTTTTACATATCAACTAACCATTTTTATTTCTTTCCTCTACCATCTTGCTTTCATATATGTTTTCATGTTGTTCAATACTGACCATCTTGCTACATATCCAAATAAAATTCCCTTTTTCTTTTTGTATTCTAAAATTAACACCGAAAAGTTAACATTTTCCATAAATTGACACTGCCTAAATCAAATTAAGACCACCAATGGGCATCCTAGGATTCTTGACCTTGCAGAAAAAAGTTCTAGATGCTTCTTCGTAAAAATATGGTAGAATTCAGAAAAGTTTTCCATAAATTGACACTGCCTAAATCAAATTAAGACCACCAATGGGCATCCTAGGATTCTTGACCTTGCAGAAAAAAGTTCTATTAGATGCTTCTTCGTAAAATATGGTAGAATTCAGAAAAGCAGCCCAGAAGCACTCCAAAAAAAAAAAAAAAAAAAAACCTGATGCTTGGTGATGTTTACTAAATGCCACAAGCCAAAATGAAAACCACATAAACTTTCTATGACGTTTAATAAATGTTACTAATAGACATGACAAAGGTATCAACAGGAAATACATGTGACAGTTAAAAGGTAAATGTCTCAAAACCACGTATTTGACTAATTATGAGACAGCAAAAAGGGTGACATTTGGTGACTTTTATCGATAACTTAAAAATGCAAGCAATATTTACTTATTTACTTAGTAAATGCTTTTTAGAACTTCTCAATTCCCGAAAAAAGTGAGCCAAACCCATTAGAGCAGGAATATATGCAATTAAATAGAAGTGAGGAAGAAAAGCTAAAGTAGCAACCTAATTCGAAGCGAAAAATTCTAGAAAACTAAATACTTAATGCCATTTGATTTGACACGAACATTGATAACTGGGTTCTATAAGGACAATAAGATCATCCTAAAGAAAGCAATGCGTAAATAAATATATGTTTTGGCCATATCCTTATCATAGAGGGCAACAAATGAAGACAGTACAGAGTAAGCCATGCTAATCAATGCAAACCAAGGGAAGCACATTCTTCCAAGCACAGTACTCTATCACATTTACCCCAAAGCAGTGATTTTTTCTGGGACCTACTATTCAGCTGAATAACATCTTCTTTCAAATCATTATTTTTTGGTAGATTTTAGTAAATAATTTTACTATCGCTCAAGTCAACCTACAAAAGAGATCATCTACAAAATTTTCATGATATTAATAATTGGACAGAGTTACAGCATGGAAAACCCTAGATTCAAAAGACAGAAGATCCCATTCTAAAAAATCTGTGTTGCTATTTATAAAAAATTACCGACATTGGACCACCCACACTAAATACATATAGTCCACTACTCCACTCTGAATTTGAATAACAAATAATAGAAATTTAATCATAATCCTTGTTTTTACAAGGAAAATACTAATCAATATCCACATTTCAATTCAAAATTAATAAAAACCCAAATGGACCGAAAAAAAAATAATAAAGGTGCAAACATTGACAATCAGGTTGTTAGTTGTAAGATGCTGATCTCTGGCCCTGGAAACCACCATTCACAAAAATCCCAAACACAACATTGTTACCATACAATTAGTACTGAACACACAGTTTTACAAAACATTACACATAAAAGGGAAGAAACAGAAACCAAAACAAACAACTAAAGCACCTGTTGTTTACGTCAAGAGTGCATATCACCATATGTCACATTCCATGAATGGAATCCACCAACACTAAAAACTAATTCACATAATTACTAAAACTGCCAACACTCAATAACACATTCTCATAAACTCCCAATATATTAAAGTCTTTTTTGCTAATTTTTGTTATTCAGCTCTGTCTATATTAAAATGTTGTCTCTAACATACAAGATACCTATATCAAGGATTCTCTTCAATGATATTCAGTAAGTACTTGTATGTTACGACATGTGAGTGAATAAAGGAAAAGAGAGAATGTATGAGACAGTAAGGCAGGAGAGTAAGCCTAAGACTGCACCAAGATTTATAACCAAAGAGAAAAGTATTGACATGATGGAGTCTGGTTCGGTTCTGCATCGCCTTAGGAAGAAGAGAACCTAATGTAATGATGTTGGTATCCACCACTACCAGCAGTAGCTATTCGACTTTTAAGCTTTTAGATCTAGGAAAGTGAGTGCACTAGGCAGAAGAATACATGTCTCTCGAAGGAAGTAAAATGGATGCATCAATGTCAAGTATAATAACTACTGCCTATCTGCATGTCTTATATTTCTGAGTCACAACATGAGACATGAAAACCAGCAAAACTGATGAAAGCTCAAGCCAATTCAAGGAAAGGCCATTAAAATCATTGGATTTTACCTTTTTAACAATAACACTAATAATAATTGCACACAGATATTTTTTAAACTATTTACAAAACAAAGACAAAAAGTAATAATTGCCTCTGCAATACTTGTCACCAAAGCTATTTAAATAAAAGAAGAATTAACTTGTTGAGCGTGTCAACTCCATGGTATCTTCCCTTTCTGCTTGAGGATGCACTTTGTGTGTCTTGTGTGTTTTTTTTAATTTTTTTTTTTTTTGCGTAAATCAAAAAATTCATTAATACCAGAGAGGAAATACAACTGCTTAAAGCGGGGAAAAGGGTCGAGCCACTAACATACAAACAAAACTAGAGATAACCACTCAATAGACAATCATACTATAACCATCCGATTACAAAGAAACAAGATCCATAAACAAAAAGCTATGGACTAAGCCTTGAATAGAAGAGAAATACAATAGACCGAAGCCGAAAGAGCAGCACCAAGAGTTAAATTTATGCTGCCATTGGTTGAATATATCCAATCTAGGGTACCTTGCAAGATAAGAAGAATGTAGAAGATGAAGCTCAGAAACAATTGCATTCCACATTTGAAGAGGGAAAGGGCATTAGAAAAACAAGTGACCTGATCCTCAGGGCTAAGTTGCAAAGATAACAACTAGAACAGGTAGTAACACCTCATAAAGATAACGTATCCAAAGTGTACAACTTGCGATTAATTACAAGCCAGAGAATAAAGCTGTGCTAGGGATGGATCTCTTATTCCAAACAAGTTTGGATCACCTAACTTGAGGGTATAGAGTACTAAGAGCTTGTCTGGTACATTTTAAGGAGAACTCATCTGAAGTGATGCAATCCACAGCAACTTATCTTACTTAGAAGAGTTAGGTTGTAGCATAGTTGGAATATGAAAAGAAGCCCAAAAAGGAGAATTTGGTAAACTCCAGCTATCATCTTCAATTAAGCAACGAAGTCTAGCATTTAGGGGCAGCCCAAGGATACAATTTCCCTTGAACAATACTTTTCTGTCAAAAGTCCTTGAGGGAGCCAGAAATCTACCCAAAGTGATATAGAAACCCATCACCAACAAATCACCTCATGAATTGATGAGCTAATAATCTTAACTTTAGAAGCTTTGCCATGTCCATGAACAAGAAGATAGAGTTTTTACACACCAGAAAACTATTCCCTCTAAATTAGAGTGCACCCAATCAGCTCAAAGACCCTAGAGGCTACCATTGCACAAGTGCCAAATATGTTTGATTTGTGCGGCTCTGTTCCAAAAAACAAGATTAGGGATCCCTAGACCTCCCTCATCCTTGAGTGAACACACAACATCCTACTTGATCTTAGCCTTTATAGAACTATTAGACCTACCACTCCAAAGAAAATTCCTCATTAATTTTTCAATGGAATGAATTAATTTCTTTGGCAAGATGAATACAGAAGCCCAGTAAATTTGCATTGAAAAAATCACCTTGTAGTCTTCCAACAAGGAATAAGAATTTACAATTCCAAGAGTCTAACTGAGAGGGAATCCTTGCCACTAAAGCATCATAATCAGAATGCTTGAGCTTGGATGAAATCAGAGTAACACCAAGATACCAAACGGGCAATTTTCCTTCAATAAAACCAAGGCTAGAAAGAGCTGAATTTTTTATGGATTCCTCCACATTACAAAAGAAAACCATACTTTTAAGACCCTTAGCCCTTAGACCCAATAAAGATTTAAAAGTAGAAAGCGCTTTGTGCACTAAGTTAATGGAAGGAAGATCACCCTTACGAAAAATCAACAAGTCAACTGCAAAGGATAGGTAAGTGAGTCTCTCTTCCCTGCATCTCCAATGGTAGGAAAAGCTATCCGAGATTGCCATCTTCCTTAGTATACCAGAGAAACTTCCATGCCCAAAACAAGTAAATAAGGTGAAATGGGGTCACCTTATTGAAGACCTCTATGACTGGAAAAGAAACCCACAATTTCTCCATTGATGTTGATGGAAAATTTAAGAGTTGAAAAGCATTGACTACAAGCTTAACAAAATAGGAAAGAGGAAAGGAAGAAAGGGGAAGGAGGAGAGGAAGGGGGGGGGGGGGGGGAAGGTGGAGGAGGTGGGGGAGGAGGCCTTGTGTAACAAAAATATTATCTGTAATACACCTTCCTAGAATAAAAGTAGATTGTTCTTTACCAACAAGGGAGGATAAGACCTCCTTTAAGCTAAAGGCAAGGAGCTTAGATATGGCCTTATAAATCACATTACAGCAGGAGATAGGCATAAAATCTAGCAAAGACGATGGATTAGAAACTTTAGGGATTAATGAAATGATAGTATTGTTTACCTCCTTTAAAAGAAAACCAGAGGTCAGGAATTCTTTAACCGCCAAAGTGAGATCTAGCCCTAGAACATTCCAAGTTTCCTTGAAGAATTTTGCTGAGAAACCATCAAGCCTCGAGGCTTTGCCGTTAGCTTGACTGAAGAAAGCTAATTTGTTATCTTGATCTGAAAATTCATAATTCATGAATGCAACCTCGTCCTCTCACTAAGCCTTCGAGTCAAAAAATCATCTAAAGGAGAATCAAGAACTCTAAATAAGTTGGAGAAGTAAGCAAGAGCTTCTTCATGTACAACCTGATCTCCTTTAACCATTGAACCATCTTCCTTAACCAAGAAATTAATAGAATTTCAATTTTGTCTTTGGTTCATGGCTTTGTGAAAGAAGAATGCATTGTACCCTTGATTTTCATTAAAGAAACTCTCTTTGGCCCCCCTTAAGGTGTAATAGTGCCTAAAAGCTTGCCTTCCCTCATTGAAGAGATCAATATGCCCTATAAAAATATTAGCTTGGATGGACTTCAAATCATCTTTCGCCTTAGCTACCCGAGAGGAAATATGGGAATATTTCCTATCATTGAGCTTCTTTAATTCAAACTAAAACCTTTTCAACTTGGACACAACCTGGAAAAGTTTGAAACCGGCCACTTCATTATTCCACACTTGTTGACCTAGAGGCATAAACTCCTTTGATTCAAACCAAAAGTCAAAACATTTGAAAGGAATCCTTCTTTTGGGTGTGGAAAATCAGAAAGCATTAAACAAATGGCATGATCTGAAAGGAGTGGGGAAAGGAACTTCGCCTCCAACTTAGCAAACCGAGTCACCAATTTGGTTTACCAGAATGTGATCTAGCTTTCGTAAAATAGGAGAAGCTACTTATCTATTCGACCAAGAGAAGAAATCTCCCGAATATCTCAAATCATCCAACTCTAAAGCATCTACAAAACCCTTAAACTCAGCACTTGCATTACTCATTCTAGCGTTGTCACCCATCCTCTCAAGAACCGATTTCGTGATATTAAAATCACCAAGATGAATCCATGGTTGTTGAGCAATAGGAGGAGCCAACACAGACAATTCATCCCACAAGACTTGTCTTTCTGTCTCGGAGTTAGTAGAATACACAAAAGAGACAAAAAAACAAACATTCATATGAACATTCAAGCAATAGCAATGTAAAAACTGAGGATGCTCTTCATGGATCTTTATGTCCCACATACCTAGGTCCTAACCCAGCCAAATTCTCTTTCTAGCACAAGAATTGACAATGAACTTCCAACGGGGGTTATTCTTTGAATCGAAACTTCATTTGAATAGTTAACTCTAGTCTCCAAAAGACCCATCAAAGAAATACTATTTTCACTACATATTTTCCTCACATTGGCACTTTTTATGGGGTCACTAAGCCCCTTACATTTCAGGCCGCAAAATTCATGGAGAATACAAAAAAACCAGCTTTGAGTATAGCGCTTTTTGCGCTTGAATTTTCTTATGTTACGCCTACCATTGGAAGAACTACCCTACTACCGGATATTAAACTATCTAAAGGTCTCACTATATTAGATTGATTCAAATACTCTCTATACTCCAGAGGCACACTAAGATGCTCCCCTACTAAAGGACCATTCCCACAAACAGCTGGCATTTCCAAGATATGAGTAGGCAGGAAACTCGCACCACTAGCTTGAAAATTAGCTTCCCGGTCATGCACCAGTAGTCTGGAAGCAAGGCCATTGCCTTCTACAATATCCTTAACGGGCTCCTGAGCTTTTTTATCATTTTTAACTTGGGATAGCACTTCTACATTACCATCACAGCAGTCATTACCCTGTAGAGTAGCCAAAGACACTCCAGGTTGGGAATAACCAAAAACCAATTTTTTTCCTTTCTTGTTATTATAAACCCAGCCATCGTTTTCATCCTCCTTAGATAAGAAAACACCCCGAGAATGGCAAATATGCCCAAAAACCTATATTAGACTGATTCAAATTCTTTCCATGGTCCAAACGCATACTAAGATGCTCCCTACTAAAAGGACCATCCCCACAAACAGCTGGCATTTCCGAGACATGGGTAGGCAGGAAACTCACACCACCAGCTTGAAAATTAGCTTCCGGTCGTACACCAGTAGTCCGAAAGTAAGGTCATTGCCTTCTACAGTATCCTGAACAGGCTCTTGAGCTTTTTGATCATTTTTAACTGGGGATAGCACTTCTACATTACTATCACGGCAGTCATTACCCTGTGGAGTAGCTAAAGACTCTCCAAGTTGGGAATAACCGGAAACTGATTTTTTTCCTTTCTTCTTATCATAAACCTAGCCATCGTTTTCATCCTCGTTAGATGAGGAAACACCCTGAGAATGGCAAATATGCCTAAAAACCTTGCATTTCAAACATATAGGAGGAAGCCATTGGTACTCAACTTCCTCAAAGGCCACTAACCCATCACCCCTTTCCACTTCTACTTGAGATACAGAATCTTCACCTGTGTCAATTTCAATGAGAACTCTAGCCTAATTTGCCCTCTCTCTCAATGCCGTGAGAGAGTCAGCTTATAGAGGGGTGCCAACAGTACTAGCTATATAACTAACCCCATCTACATCAAGGTATTCACATGAGACGTGTGAAAAAACCACCCATGCCAGAATGATAGAGGGCTGAGGTATAGTAAGAGACATACCAAGCTGCCATTTCTATGGCACTAGATATCTATGTGCAAAATACCAAGGTTTAGCCAAGATAGCATCCAAGTCAGCATTGGATGAGAATCTAAAATAAAAGAAGCCTTCTTTACTTCCAAGCACATCCAAAATTCCATAGTTTTTCCACAACCTCAAAGCAATATTTTGGACAAGGGTGAAAAGAATTTTGCATTGAAGAAAAAATCTAACAAGAGTAAAGCCAATATTTGGCTCCTTTCTTAGCAATAGATGGCGGAGGACGAACTCTAGCTATAGACCCTCTAGCCACTGGTTGGAAGAAACTTAGTTTGAAGGTCTGTTTGATCCATATCTGTATTTGTATCAAAAAGATATGTGTAAATATATCCAATTTGTATTTGAATTTTATCAATATTTGATCTATTTAATCTTTTCATGAGAATTGCCAACTTTTTTTTTATCTATATCTATTTCTTAATAAACAATTTGTTAAACGATGTTTGAAAAAAGTGTCTGTATCTGTCCAGAAAAGCTATCAAACAGACCCATGATTTCAAACAAGGTGCAGCTGGAGGGGAACACACATTAGCAAAAGTCTTAGCTAGAGGCTCACTGTGGTTTTCCTTTTCAATATTGTCTAGAACGACATTTAGCTCCTCCATAGTAGCATCACCAAAAGAGGTGGAGGAAGCAGAATTATTCTTCTGTTGAACACCAAAAAAACAAGACGCTAGGGCAGAACCTATCCTAGCAAAGACAAACGGCTTACCATGATTAGAAGCACCAGTGTCCCAGCCGCCAAGGTTGACTAGAGAAGGTGAGATCTTCTCACAAGAGGGCAGAGAACTAACCACAGTCCCTCTACTGACGTCACCACCCCCCAAACAATGGGACCAAGGCGAAAGGTGGTCCCTTATGGTGGAATCAGCCCGAGAACGACGTGGAGGATCACTCCTCATCAGAAATGACCGACAAAACAGACCACCGAGGAAAGAAAGATAGAAGGAGAGAGAACAAAGGGGAGAGAGAGAGAAGAAGAGGCCAAGAAGAGAAAGAAAAGAAAAGGAAAGAGGGGGAGAGGGAAGGAGGAAAACAAAAAAAAAAAAGAGAGAGAAAACAAAGAGTGGAGAGAAGGTCGGAATGGGGAGAGAGAGAGAGAGAAAGACAGAAAGTGGGAGAGAAGAGAGAAGATGATAGGAGAGAGAGAGAGACAAGAAGAGAGAGAAGAGGAGGACAGGTGGGAAGAAAGATCGAAGAAAGGAAGAAGGCGAGAAAAGGTTTAGAAACCCCAAGAGCAGTGGTTTCTTAGGGTGAGTTTGGGGGATGAAAATTTTTAGAGAGAAGAGAGCATTTTCTCGTGTTCTTTTGTTTTTATTCTTGCATAACTTTTATTAAACACTAGAGCAAGTCCAATTCGCACAACTCATAAGTGAAACGTAGGAGCCTCATATAAAATAAAACATGAGACATAAGGGATGATTAGAGATGAAAAAAGGTTTGACCATGCAAATTCCAAGAAATTTATTCCTAGTTAGTGAGTGAATATGTTGCCCTTTGGATATAATGTATTCCGTTCATTGTCATCTCAATATTTGTTTATATCTAAGATGTAGTGGAACAAAGTTAGGAAACAAAAATGCCATTTCAAAAACACAGAATAGTTCTTGGAAACAGAATGCTTAAGCAAACAACCAACAGAGAACTCCTTTGAGAACTTCTCAACAACTACAACAGCTCCTAAGCTGACTAATCTTAATTACATAAATCAATCGCCTTGATGTAAACACATAGAATATCATAAAACACGGAGATCATATGCATCTTTAACTTAATCAAGCTTTCACTCGCGTCTCACTTGATCCCAATATCAATTGGAGTCCCTATCTTTTTACCTTTGTACACACATACAAAGCTGTCTATGAACACACATACAAATGACTATGCTCAGAAACCGTGTAAATAAGAAACTATCAACAACAATAACAACGGACAAGCTATACCCAGACCTGCAAAGGATAGAATTTTGCGACGCCTAATTAAATACCTAGACAAAAATCTCCCTAGGAGATCAAAGTAACTAAGTTTTCAAATTACAGCACAGACAGCTCCAAAGATAGAATCTTCCTAATGATTCATATTTCCCAACCCGGAAATTCTTGAAGAATTCCGAATAGATCATACACGTTCCAAATTATACGTAATATATGTATTTATTTATTGACTGACCTGTGCAAATTTTGCATATTTCAATTTAAAAAATTTATAGAGAGAGAGAGAGAGTAATACTGGTGATGGGTGGCAGAAAAAGAAACCACTCGAGGCGTTGGTCAGCGAGGAGTTGGAGAGACCGCCAGCAGCTAACTCGATCTGCGCCAGAGCATGTTAGGTGAGAGAGCGATAGAGAGGAAAGCGAGGAGATAGAGAGATAAGGAAGGGCGTACCTGATGGGAAGGTGGCTTACGATCGCTCCAGTGAGAGTTGAGATTACGGAGATTTCGCCCGCGGGGGCGGTGTTTCGAGAGAGAGTGTGTGTGGCTCACCGGTGTCCGAGGTTTTGTTTGTTACAGTCCAATTTCTCAGGGCTTTGTATGCCTCCACCCTTATTTTTAAAACTAAATCCAAAAATACTTTATTTTGTTTAGATGTGAAAAAGAACCAATGGAATTAAAAAACTGAACCGAAGACAAAAAATTAATCCAAAAATATGATTAATCGATTTATTAGTTTTCATTTAGGATCACGGCTTTTATTGTTTTCGATTTTTGGTTTCGATTTTGGTTTGTAACAAAAAAAAACAACAATTAATGGTTAATCTTTTTCAATATTTATAAATATTATTATATATATAATTTACATATACATATAATTATTTTTTTAAATAATATATACGTATGATTTACATATACATATAATTTATACATCTCAATGTTCTTTGGATTTGATTAAAATACTATTGTCCTATGTTTGATGGGAGTTGATGTGGTAATTAATTTGGTTTGATTATTGTTGATAATGATATATCCAAAGGCTTGTCTCTCTCATTTTCCTTAATTTGATTTTCTTTTTTTTTAGCTATTTAATATATATAATATTATAAAAAAACTCTATGATAAAAGATAAAAAAATAAGGATTGTTGAAATTATCAATTTGATTGGTTGAAATCATTACGGTAAATGATTAAAAGCCGAAAACTAAAAAAATTAACTGAACAAAACGGTTAACCGTTAAGGTGGTTAACCATTTATAACAGACCGGTTAAAAAATGAGATATCAAAAAACCGATCATTATGATTATATTCAAAAAATACGGCCACAAACTGATTAACCGATCCGTAAACACCTGTAGTTTTATTAACATAATCCACCAATACCCACATAAAAATACATTTAAAAAATGTGTAAAATTTTACACTAGTAACACACTTATAGAGTATACTCAAAGAGGCATTCACTGAATGCGTTCGTTTTTAATTATTAAGTTTTTTCAATAAAGGTCACAAACACTTGAACTCTATCTCCTACATTTACTCCAGAAAGTAATTCGAAATTTAAATTCATAGAAAGCATTTTGGACACATCCACTAAATGCGTCCATGACCTTTATTAAAAAAAAATTAAAAACCGATGCATTTAGTGTATGTGTTCGAGAATTTGGAACTTTCATCGCGCACTCTGTGAGTATGGTACTAGTATAAAATTTTATGTGGATATTGTATTGGTAGATTATGTTTACAACATAAAGTATTTTTAGATTTAATTTTAAAAATAGGGGTAGATTCATACAAATCCGCATTTTCTCATGATAGGAGGAGAATAGGAAATGCAAATATAACTTATTTTTATTTATATTATATAGTTTTCATTTAATTTTAAATTATAGACTATATAACATTCTATTATATTTATATTAAATAATAGTATAAAATAATAGAATTTGAAATTTAAAATATATATAATGTAGACAGAAAATATATATATAATTAAAAATAAAATGATTAATACGCTAACTACATTCTTAAAGGAAAAAAAAATTCTAAGTCTAAATATGATATTTAAAGCTTTATGAGATTAAATGCTATTTCAATTTAAAAAATAAGAGATTAAATATGTATAAGATTATTATTATGTTTTTCTTTTTTTGTTTATCTTAAAATGATATGTATTTTTTTCTTTTGTCATATATCTTTAAAATGACTAAAGGTCCTTTTTCTTAATTAAGGCTGAGTAAATTATTATTATTTTTTTTTTTGTTTATCTTAAAATGATATGTATTTTTTTCTTTTGTCATATATCTTTAAAATGACTAAAAGGTCCTTTTTCTTAATTAAGGATGAGTAAATTAACAAATTTTGGTAACATTGTAAGCCCCTAGATTTTTCGATAGTACTAGCAAACCCTAAAAACCGGAAGTTGAAACGAAACCCTAAAATTAACCTAGTTCTATGTTTAGTCTAGTGAATCTAGGTCCGGCAATCCTGTGTTCTTTAGCTCTAGAAAACGAAATTGATATAATTGTGGGTTATAGTTCATAATTATATAGAAAAGCCTAAAAATATCAGATATAGCTTAATTACGCGTATTTTCTTTACTATTGGTATTTTAATTGTCTAGTCTACTATTCATAGTACTTTTCTACTATTCATTACCATTCACCTATCTCTACTTTTTCTTACACTCTATTCTTACACTCTACCATACCTATACCTTACAATTTACCTTCCCCATATAACTTTAATCACATCACAACTTACACATTACTTCTTTTAATACAAAACAAATCAATTCTTCCCCCCTACACTTCATGAACCGGCGCCCCCTCTCTCCTCTTTCATCCAATTTTATTTTCTTTTCCAATTTATTTTATTACATCTAATTTCCACTCCAAAAATCTATAAATACCCCATTCCTCTTCCATTCTTTCACACAACAAAAATTTATACTAAAACTCTCCCAAAATCACTCCACAAAATTCCTCTCCCAAAATCTCCCTTAAGTTTCTCCTTTTCTTTAGCAAACCAAGCCCCACATAATACTACAACCCATTATTTTCTTCTTCAACCACTACCTAAACTTTAGGTAAAAGTTTCTCATATTCTCTCATCATGTTCATATGACTTAACATGAGTTTAGTGTATGTTTCTTAGACTCATTGAGTTAAAGAAGCAACAATTTATTCATGTTTTGTTTTTGTTCATGTTCATGTCTTATTTTCTTTATGTTACTATTATGTTGATATTGTTATTATTGTTTCTAACCTAACTTATATAAGTATTATGTATATTATGTATATATATTTATTTAGAGTATATAAGCTCATTTGTTATTTATTTACTTTCAAGTCTTGTAATTTATTTACTTGTTTTATGCAAGCATTAAGACTAGTCTTTCTAGTTTTAGACTTGTCCAATCAAGTCAAAACAATTTTATTTCTTTGCTTTTCTTTTCTTTGAGGACTAGTCTATTCTTAGTCCCGGGATACCTTGATGAAGTTAAGGTTCCCAATACTTGACTTTATTTATGCTCTTATTTTATTTATGTTGTTTTTTATATTTTCATAGTTACATATTCTCATTCAAACATGAGTATGTTGTATTGTCTCAACCATAATAAAAATGAGTTTTCTTAAGTAATAAAATAATGAACTCTTTAAATATAAATTTTGTCACATAAGAAATTATTTTCCTTAAAAACTTGAAATTTTATCTTAAACAAATATTTTTCTAAAGCTAGATAAGTTAGCTCAAGTTTTAGTAATAAAATGTGGTTTTACCAAGAAATACATAAAGTAAAGTTATCACAAATTCTCTTTTCAAACCAATAGAATAAGAAAGATTCTTAAAACTTAGTTCCTTGTTTAAAGAAAGGATTTCTTAAATTCAATTGTCGAAGTTCTCTATCAACATTTCTAAAATACTAAAGTCTAGATAAGTTTTCAAAAATTAACTTATAAAGACCATTTCTTTTAAGTCGATCTAACTTTAGAAAAGCTATGGGACATATAACCATGAAGTATTTAGAAAGATTATATTTTCTAAAACATTAGAAATAAGGTAGTAGAAATTTAAAAGAGATTAAACTACTTGTAAGAAATGGAGGAGATGCTTACTTTTAGTAAAATAAGAAATTTTCTTAACAACACTAATTTTTTTTTTTACAAAACTTAAGCTTATCTCACTATAAAAACATATTGTACTACAAGAACATTGTTGAGACAACACCACTAAATTCATGCTTATGGTTTGAGTATATATATATGTGTGTGTGTATTCAATGGATTTTTCAACCATACAATATATCTACATTTTGTACAAAAGCCCTTGAGTGAAGAAAAGTTTGAAAACTCTAGTTTTGAAGTTTGGAAAATTCGTATCAAATCTGAACGTCACTATTCCGAAACCTAAATAACTTCTTTTGGGGAAAATAACCTTAAAAATAGATAGATCTTTTCGAGTAAGTAGAAATCGGTATATAATATGCGAAATTCCAAGTTAAAATGAGCAAGTTATGGCCATTTTAAATTGGAATTTCCATTCCATATGATTTTTACGAATCCTCCAAGATAGAAGTATAGAATTTGAATAGAACTTGGATGAAATACTCATGTGGGGTATTTCTTTTGTTTAGGTGTTGAGGATCACGATCTTGTCTTCCCCGAGGATTACTTCGACTCCTAGATCGCTATGGACGAGTGAGTTCCCTTTACGCTTATGTATTCGCGCATGTGCTTGTAAAATAGAGTACTAGATGTTAGGAAAAGATAAAATTGATATGCATATAGGTTATTATGGGAATTATGTATGTGATTCGTTGTGTGCGCTCTATGCACAATAAGCATATCGGAACCCGATTCGTGATTGATATAAATGATTCCATGTATGTATTGCTATGCATGCAAATATTGTTTGATCGCTTTAAATGATTTAATGTCATATTGAAATCCCCATATAATAAATTGCTCATGCATATCACTTAGAATATCATTTCGAAGTTTTGCTACTACTCCCAGCGTGGGACTGGAAAGGTAAGCTGCCTAACTACATCTTGAGGGTTAGGACATTCGGGGAATACGACCTCAAGGTGTAGCCGAGCCAGATCGACCGCTTTGGGTATGGAAAGCCCGGGGACTAGTAGTACGGTTCGTTGGAACCCCCAAGACGCGCACAACTTCAGGAGGTCGTTCGAGACCCAGTTCAAAACATTCCCTAACCACCGATGGAGGGGTAAATCCATCAAGCATACGAAACCGGATAGTCGTATATAATGTTTGATCATATGGTTGTTTCATTCATATGCTTGATTAATAAACTTGATTGATTGTTTGTTATGGGTACTATTGCGTAAGGAATATCTCACTAAGCTAGTCATGCTTATACTCCTATGGACTTTTGATATTGTAGGATTATCTTTTGCACCCGAGACCACCTTGATTTCCCGGGTAGAATCCTTATTTTGAGAAGCTTTTGGAGGAATTCTATTTTGAAGCTATAGAGTAGATTTCTTCTAAAATCTTCTAGCTTTAGTTATGTTATATTTAGTAAAACCATGTTGTTATATATTCATCGGGCAAATGCCCCTTAGAATTTGTAAGACCTTATGTTTCTATGAAATATATTTGTAAAGACCCGATCCTCCAACTCCCGAGACTTAGAGTACTGAATCCCCAACCACATATAACGTTTTCACATTATATGTAAGGTTGTCCTAAAACTAACAGTTTATGAAAATTATTTGATTAAAATCACTATACTTTGTAAAGAACTTTTAAACAAAACAAGATTGCTAACAAAAGCAATCTATACATACATTTACATCATATAAACATAGTTTAGTGCCAATACATGAGACTACAAAAATTACATGTTTTCTCAAAACATGAGAATCCTAAAGGATCTTAAGGTCATTACAAAAAGAATTTGGCTTAACTAACAAGCCATCTATACATAACTTCTCCTTAGCAAAAAGTTCCTTCCAAAGGTCTAGGGTGATCGAATCCTATTCGTCCCACTCATCCAGAAATCTCTCGAAATCGGACCCATAGCCCAAGTCATCATAATACTCGTTTCCGATACCTGCAAGGCAGTAAAAGTGAGCCAGAGGCCCAGTACACGATAACCAATGCATAACAAGTCATCCAATTGATGTAATGCATCATAGAACAAGTGATTATCTTTATTACACTTTCTTTCACAAATCAACGAGAGTATTCAAACCCCGGTCACACTTCGGGAATCCAGGGATCCTGAGTAACAGCAGCTGCTCAGGGGGTTGATATAAGTAGTCCGAATACTTATATCTCCTATATCTATTTTATGAAAAATAATAGCTTCATTTAGGGTTTAAAAGCCGTTGCCCGACTCTACTTAAACTCAGTCCATAACATGAGCCTAGTTCACAAGTTCCCATAAACCTTGAACTAAATCATGGTATTTCCCCCTAAGTTTAAGCAAACGTTACAAAGATACAATTCCCCCTATCGGCTACCCACTTAACCAAAAGAATTGCTATTGCATCATAGCGTACCATTGCATCATGGTAAAGTCATTGCATCATGACTTGGTTAAGCGCCTAGCTAACATGTCATTGCATCATGACAAGTTTGCTGCTCCTCGGACCAGATTAAACAGCGTAATAGACATCCAATTCATTCAAATGTTAAGCCGAATCAATTTAGATCAAATTAGAAATGCCTGGTCCTAGCAAACATCAAACAAGTTATTGCGTACCTGAACCCGTTAGTATATAACTAGGATCTCTCGGTGATGAACTAACCGAAGAATCCTTAACTGAAATAGAAATACCACAATAATCAATAAATCAACAATTATAGATTTCATTCTCACAACTATACACATATTATATCCATATATCACAATTAATCAAAGAAATCCAAATAATTGAATACAAAGTCATAAATAAGCATTTAAAGGTCCTATTATATCGTAAATCACTTAATAAATACTCACTTGCTCAAATAACAAACTTTGGAAACTTTTTAGAAAAAGTTCTTAAAATTCAAAAACACAGGGGATACGCCGGTACTCAACGCCGGCGGTGTTGAGCCGGTGTTCAACGTTCTAAAAAAAACACACTGCCAACGCTGGCAGCGTTCAAGGGTACGCCATCAGCCTTTGCACCATACGCCGGCGGCCTTGAGCCGGCATAGAATCTAAAACCAAAGTTTTCAAAAACATCCAGAGAGGTGTAAGCCGGCCGCTTACATAAGTACGCGGGCAGTCTTCACATGTACGTCGGCGGCCTTGATTCCCAGTAGCCAGCGTACAATATGGAAGAAAGAACGCCGGCTGACTTTCCTAGCGAAAGCCGACAGCGTTCAGTCGGCTTTAAGAAATTTCATTCTGTAGACTATCAACACCGCCTCTACGCCGGCGGCGTAGAAACTCAAATTGCCCGCGTACGTTCTGAAGAACAGACGCTGGCAAATCCTTAGCATAAAAGCCGGCGGCGTAACAAACGGCGTTAGGAAAATCGATTCTATGGGCTTTCTACACCGCCTCTACGCTGGCGGCGTAGAATCCCCAGATGCCGGCGTACGTTTTAAAAACAGGCTTAAACGTGAGAATTCAAATCCCTGTTTTTCAACTTTGAAAAATTCTATCTTAATACATTCTAAACCTTCCTCACTACACTTCCAACTTCATGTACTCAATCCTATTTATAATACTCAATCCTATCAACCTAAAAACAAGAATTCAACACAATTAAACACTTCAACTCCACATCAATCCAATCTAGATTTCTCTACACAATTCCTCTTCACTTACTCCCCACACTTCATATCACAACATGCATGCACAATCTCACACACTCATATAATACATTCATAACTCATCCCAAGCATGAACAAACAATTTGATAACATTTAACTCAATTCATCCAATAACCCTACAACTACTTCAAGAAAGGGAAACAAAACAATAATCACAATTAAATCCACTCACATGTAAATGCTTTGCCTTGGAGAGAGCTTGATTTCCAAAGCTTGCTATTGCCTTAGATTAGGCTTGGAATTGGAAATGGAGAGGAAATGGAAGAAGAAAAGAAAAGAAGAAAGAAAAGGAAAATTCGGATAAAATTTGAGCTGCCCCAAAAAGTAGTCAAATTAGCTTAATTTTGACTTTAACACATTCCAAATTTACCCCTTAATGCATATATTAACTTAGGTTGCATTTGGCTGAATTTGAACTTCATTTGGCTTATATTTGGGCAATAATGCTATCTTAATTAAAGAAACTCTATCAATTAACCTTAACAAAATTGAAGTTGATTTATAATCTAACTTAACTTAACCTTTTAATGTACAAAAGACAACATTAATAATTTCATTACTCACACATTAATGCATATAAAACAAAATATTAATGTCAACATATACATATACAAAATCATATATCTTAAACTAACAACATAACCATGCTCATTCAATTCAACATTTAAAATAAATAAATAAACACATGAATTTGAATAAAATTAAATCTAGGTCATTTCATTCTTCCCTTCTTCAAGAAGTTTCGTCCCCGAAACTTAACTCACCTTCTTACTCAAAAAGTTCCGGATATTTCTGTCTCATTACACTCGCTACTTCCCAAACCGCTTCTCTCTCAGATTGGTTACTCCATTGGACCTTTACCATTGGTATGACTTTATTCCTCAATTCTTTGTCCATTTTTCCCAAAATTCTAATTGGCTTTTCTTCAGTAGTCAAATCTGGTAGTATCTCTGGTTGATTGGTATCCAATATTGCATCGGAATCGGATATGCATTTCTAAGCTGAGATACATGAAAAACATTATGAACGCCTGACAAACTTGGTGGTAACGCCAATCTATAAGCCAATGGCCGATCCTTTCCAATATTTCATATGGCCCAATGTATCTTGGATTCAATTTACTCCTCACACCAAATCTGAAAACTCCTTTAGTCGGGGATATCTTGAGAACACATGATCTCCAAGTTCAAACTCCAAAGGTCTTCTTCTCAAATCGGCATAACTTTTATATCGGTCTTGAGCAGCTTTCAATCTCTGTTTGATCATTTGAATCTTATCAACAGCTTGTTGTACCAAATCGGGTCCAATCAACACTCTCTCGCCCACTTCATCCCAATGCAAAGGAGATCTACATTTTCTTCCATATAACGCTTCATACGGAGCCATCTGAATCGATGCTGATAACTATTATTGTAAGCAATTCAACTAAAGGTAAGTGTTCATCCCAATTCTTTCCAAAATCCAATGCACAAGCTCTAAGCATATCTTCAAGAATTTGAATTGTCCTTTCTGATTGCCCGTCAGTTTGTGGATGAAAAGCTGTACTAAATTGTAACTTTGTTCCAAGAGCTTCATGAAGACTTTTCCAGAATCGACTGACAAATCTCGTATCTCTATCTGAAGTATGGTCATTGGTATACCATGTAATCTCACTATCTCTCGAATGTAAATTGAGCCAATTTTCAAGTGAATACCCGACTCTCAGTGGAATGAAATGTGACGATTTCGTGAGTCGATCCACAATGATCCAAATCATTTCATTCTTGGCTACTGTCTTTGGTAAAGCTCACAAAATCCATAGTTATCTCATCCCATTTCCATTCCGGAATCTTCAATGGTTGCAATTCTCCTCCAGGCCGTTGATGCTCGATCTTCACTTGTTGACATACCAAACACTTAGAAACAAATCTTGCAATGTCCTTCTTCATTCCTTCCCACCAAAAATGTCGCTTCAAGTCTCGATACATCTTCGTGTTTCCCGGATGAATTGAATATGAGGAGGAATGTGCTTCCTTCATAATTTGGTGTCTCAAATCATAGATCTCGGTACATAAATTCTATCTTTGAATCTGATAATACCTTATCATCAATCCATCTCTTTTCTCCTCTTTCACCTATCTATTTTCAACTTCTGGCTTCCGGTTCTTCAAGTTGTCCTTGCTTGATTTGATCCAGAATCGTCGGTTGCAATGATAAACTCGCTAGCATAAGTCAACATTTTCCATAGCTATCTCAATATTCATCCTTTGAAGATCTTCTTGTAATTCCCATTGATTAGTAACCAAGATTCCACATTCATCGATTTCTTTCTACTGAGCGCATCGGCTACCACATTAGCTTTTCCCGGGTGATACAAAATTTCAACATCGTAATCTTTAATTAATTCCAACCACCTTCGTTGTCGCATGTTCAATTCCTTTTGAGTGAAAATGTATTTCAAACTCTTATGATCCGTGAATATCTTACACTTTTCACCAAACAATAATGTCTCCAAAGCTTCAATGCTAATACCACTGCGGCTAACTCGAGATCATGAATTGGGTAATTCCTCTCATGGGACTTCAATTGTCTTGAGGCATAAGCTATGACTCGATTATCTTGCATCAAAACACATCCGAGTCCTTGAAGTGAAGCATCACTATAAATCACAACTCTTCTCCACTAATTGGTAATGCCAAAATCGGTGCAGAAATCAATCGTTCCTTCAGCTCAAGAAAACTCCGATCACAATCTTCATCCCAATCAAACTTCACATATTTTCTCGTCAACTTAGTTAATGGTGAAGCGATTTTGGAAAAACCTTGTACAAATCTTCTATAATAGCTTGCCAACCCCAGAAAACTTCGTACTTCCGTGACACTTGGTGGTGGCCAGTCCAATACCGCTCTAATCTTCTCCGGATCAACAGATATTCCTTCCTTTGTAATGATATGTCCCAAGAATGCAACTTCTCTCAACCAAAACTTGCACTTGCTAAATTTAGCATAAAGCTTCCTCTCTCTCAATCTTTGCAATACAAGTCTCAAATGTTTCTCATGGTCTTCCACATTCTTTGAATATACCAATATATCATCAATGAAGACTATTACAAATTGATCCAAATAATCCTTAAATACCCTATTCATCAAATCCATAAAAGCAGCAGGGGCATTTGTTAAACCGAAAGGCATAACCATAAACTCAAAATGTCCATATCTTGTTCTGAAAGCCGTCTTGGATATATCTTGTTGCTTAATCTTGAGTTGATGATATCCGGATCTCAAATCTATCTTGGAAAACAATGCAGCATCTCTCAGTTGATCAAATAAATCATCAATTCGAGGAAGTGGATACTTGTTCTTGATTGTCACTTGATTCAATTCTCTATAGTCTATACACATCCTTAGACTTCCATCTTTCTTCTTAACAAAATACCGGAGCACCCCAAGGAGAAATACTTGGACGAATAAACCCGAGGTGTTGCAATTCTTCCAACTGACTTTTCAATTCTTTCAACTCAGCCGGAGCCATACGATATGGAGCTTTAGAAATAGGTGTAGTTCCGGTATCAAATCAATCTCTCCCTATCCGGTGGCAAACCGGGTAATTCATCAGGAAAAACATCAACAAATTCCCTTACTACTGGCACCATATCAACTCGGAGTTCTTCACTACCCATTGTAGTTCCATATCCTTCTCCCACAATTCCATAGAATACATACTTCCGGTCTCCTTCTTTCCAACACATGAAGTAGTCTTCTACCTTCCAACTCAAAACTCACTTCCGCTTTACTACAATCTATTGTCTTTGTAAAGATTCAACCAATTCATTCCAAGAATAACATCAAAATCAATTAAAGGTAGAACTAACATATCTATTGGCATGCTTTCATCAGAAATCACAACATCAACATTCCTACATACACATGGCTCTTTGGATTGCACACCAAAAGGAGTATTCACACTCATCACTCTATCATACAAACTTCAGAAGACAAACCACACTCATTCACAAAGCTTTCAGCAATACATGCATGAGTAGCACCAGTATCAATTAAAGTATATGCAGGATGTTTGCAATCTGTATTATACCTGCCAGTGTATCAACCGAAGGAGCTTTCTCACATTGTTGCAAAGCAAACACTCTAGCAGCTGTCATTCCCTTTCCAAAGTTCGGTCCTTCATTCCTCGGCTTTTCTTTACAATTTGCCACATGATGACCTCTTTGTTGACAATGAGCACAAAAGATGGGCTTCAATTTAGGTTCAGGACAATCAGAAGCTTTATGACCAACTTTCCCACATGCAAAGCAAGCTCCAGGAGTCCATTTACATTGAAACGATTCATGAGGCCCAAAACATATAGGGCATCGCCTATCAAATGGAATGGATGGCATAGGAGTCTTCACCACTTGTCCCGAGCTTGGTTTCTTACCCAAATATGGTCGCTTGCCTTTGTTAACATTACCAAACCTTGAATAAGGAGTGTAGGATGTCACCGATCTCTTGCCCATAAATGTAGCACGTCTATCCCTCTGAGCTTTATTTTCATTATTAATTTGTTCCACTAACTTTGCCTTGATTACTGTTTCGACAGTGTTGATAATTGAAACTTCTTAACCTCACTCTTAATCTCCATGTTCAAGCCATCTTGAACTTTTGAACCTTCATGCTCTCATCATTGTAACTTGTACCCGCAAATCGAAGCAATCTGCAATATTCTGCATGATATTCTTCAACAGTTTTATTTCCTTGCCTTAGACTCAACCAACTCGATATCATTTGTTCCCGCACTGTGGATGGAATGTATTGCAAGAAAAAGGCTTCCTTAAATCTGTTCCATGGTATCGGTCTCACATATCCTTCACTATTCAATCTCCACCAATTATATGCATCTCCCTTCAACATATATATAGCCAAATCAACTTTCCTATGCTCAGGCACTTCACAAGCTGCAAACGCTTTCTTAGCTCCACTATCCAACCTTCCGTTCGAGTCGGATCCAAAACAGTTCCATCAAAATCAGGTACCAGTCTAACAAAATCATGCAACTTGACTTGTTCATTCCGGTCTCCCATTGACTTGTGGCTCTTCTCTCACAGTTGGTGGATGATATTGCTGCATAAATTGTTGTTGTTGTTGATACATCATTTGTTGGTACTGCTGAACTATTGCAAACATATCTCGAAACATAGTGAGCACATTATTCGGATCTCCGTAGGCATCTGAGGCATAGCTGGATATGCTGGCATTTGAGGAGGCTGTGGATTTGGTGCAGTAGAAGCCGAAGCCGGTGATGGAGTCGAAGTAGAAGCTGGAATACTAGCTGATGCAGAAGCTGAAATAGTAGACTGAGAAGGAGGTGGCATACTTTCTCTTTCCGAAGATTGTCGGGTTACTCTTCGTGACCTATCCATCTTTTAAACAAACATGCAACATATGTATGACATATAATAATTTTACAAGGTCAAATCAATATCAAAACAATTAATAAACCAATTAGACATTAAACATAAAACTTAATATAAACAAGTCCTATATATGTCTAACTAACTCACCGCATCTAAGGTCAAGTCACCACTATTTAATCAAACAATTTCATAAACAAGCTCTGATACCATCTGTAAAGACCCGATCCTCTAAATCCCGAGACTTAGAGTACCGAATCCCCAACCACATATAACGTTTTCACATTATATGTAAGGTTGTCCTAAAACTAACAGTTTATGAAAATTGTTTGATCAAAATCACTATACTTTGTAAAGAACTTTTAAACAAAACAAGATTGCTAACAAAAGCAATCTATACATACATTTACATCATAAAACATCGTTTAGTGCCAATACATGACACTACAAAAATTACATGTTTTCTCAAAACATGAGAATCCTAAAGGATCTTAAGGTCATTACAAAAGAATTGGCTTAACTAACAAGCCTCTATACATAACTTCTCCTTAGCAAAAAGTTCCTTCCAAAGGTCCAGGGTGATCGAATCCTATTCGTCCCACTCATCCAGAAATCTCTCGAAATCGGACCCATAGCCCAAGTCATCATAATACTCGTTTCCGATACCTGCAAGGCAACAAAAATGAGCCAGAGGCCCAGTACACGATAACCAATGCATAACCTAATTTCATATATTATCTAAAACCTTAACTCAACATAAACATAAATATACACCTTTTTTCTTGATTGAAATACAGAAATCCCCTAATAGAATCAATCTCCTCAATAGATTCTACAAGCCCTAGAACTTCATCCAAGGCCAAATATACCAGAAGTCAACAAAACTACTTTTATGAAATCATAAAGATCAAAAACATTAAAATACTTACTTAAACTTGATCCGAAATCCTTCATAAACAACGAATATCTAGATCTCCAAGAAAACTAAGGTCTCATCTAACTTCTCCTTCAAAACAAAAGAAAAACCCTAAGAAACTAATAGATCTATGAAATCCTAAAGAGGAAATAGTGATCTTATTACCTGATCTGGATTTTTGAATCCCCTTGGATTATTAAGAATACTTATAGAGAGAACTTTTAGGTTTAAGGTTATTTTTTGGAGAAGAAACAAAGAAGAAAATATAAAGAAGCTCGTGTAACCATTTATCTCCTTCGAAGTACGTATGCTGGCAGTTTTTATACTGTAAGCCGGCGGCATACATCCAATGTCGGTGGTGTAAACATTAACACTGGTGATGTATCACTATGCCATTCATCTCGGGTCATTTTTCTTCAAGCTTACGCCAGCACCAATGCTGGTAGTATAGATATTAACACAGGTGGTATACATACAAAAGTTGGCAGTGTACAAGACTTAAACTCAATTCTTCATTTTCAACACGGGCTCTATGCTGCCAAAGCCAGAAACACATACACTAGCAGCATTGAAGCCGATGTTCAATATAAAATTTTCATCTTCCGTCATGTGATCAAAATACAAATATATTAAGATTTTTTTTGTTACTATATTAACCTCTTATTCTATATCACTTGATACTTATACCTTTCTTTATAAATTATTTATTTGTATATTACGTCTCTCCTCTCCAAAGAAAAAAAAAAAGAAAATATTTTCTTCCTCGAAAGTTACCTGGATTATTGAAAAGCTTTGAGTATTTTGTCCTCATTTCCTCTTCTAGTTCCCAAGTAGCTTCACATTCTGACTAATTTGTCCATTGCAACTTTACATATTTAAGCACTTTCCTTCTCAAAATCTTTTCTTTGGTGTCTACAACCTTTTTATTGTAGATAGATTTGGTTGTCCCTCTAATGGTTCCAAAGCAACTATTTCTTCAAGATCTTTAACATACTTTTTTAGCATAGATATATGGAATACATTGTGTACTCCTTCCAAATTAGGAGATAAAGCTAATCTATATGCCACATCGCCTATCTTTTCTAGAATCTCATACGGTTCCATATATCTCGGATTTAACTTGCCTCTTAAACCAAATCTAATAACGCCCTTGGTTGGTGATATTTTCAACAGGACATGCTCTCTCACTTGAAATTCTAAGGGTCGTATTCACTTGTCAGCATAACTTTCTAACGACTTTAGGCAACTTGTAACCTTTGTCTAATCAACTTGACTTTGCCAGTAGCATCTTGCATCAATTATGGTCCCAAAACCTGTTTATCATTAACTTCATCCCAAGGGATTTGTGATCTACACTTCCTACCATATAGAGCTTTAAATGGAAGCATCTCAATTGACGCTTGATAGCTGTTGTTGTATGCAAACTCCACCAATGGCAAGTGCTCATCTTAACTACCCTTAAAATCCAAAACAGATGCTTTCAACATGTCTTCTAGAGTCTGGATTGTCATCTTAGATTGTCCATCTGTCTGAGGATGATAAGCTGTATTGAAAACAACTTTAGTGCCCAAAGCTTGATGTACACTTTTCTAGAATCTTCAAAAAAATCCGGTATCTCTATCTGACATAATGGTTACTGGTATTCCATGTAACCTTACTATCTCCTTGATGTACAACTTTGCTAACCTTTCCATGGTACACCAAGTTTTGATCGGTATAAAGTGAGCTATTTTGGTAAGCCTGTCGACAATCACCCATACCAAATCCAATCTTTCTCTAGTTCTAGGTAGAGTAGAAACAAAGTCTATAGTTATGTGCTCTCACTTCCATTGAGGTATTGGCAAAGGTTTCAATTCGCCTGCCGGTCTCCTATGCTTAATATTAATCAACTGACATGTATAGCACTTACAAACATACTCTGCTATCTCCTTCTTCATGTTATTCCACCAGTATAGCTTCTTCAAATCCCGATACATCTTGTTTCCCCTAGGATGTATGGAATAACTTGAGTAGTGCTCCTCTTTTAATAATTCCTTCTTTAGTTCTCCTTATTTTGGCATACAAAATCTTCCCTTAAATCTCATAACAACTTCTTTATCAACATGAAATTTAAGTGCTCTGCCAATCTCCATTCTCTTCTTTATTTCATTCATACCCGAATCATTTACTTGTACTGCTTTAATTCTTTCAATCAGAGTAGGCTGTATCTGCAAATTTGCCAATCATACACTTACTTGTCTAGTTATCTTCAACTCGAATTTTCTCATATCATCCATCAAATGTCTTTTAGAAGCAACCAAAGCTGCAAGATTCTCAAGTCTTTTTCTACTTAAGGCATCTGCTACAACATTTGCCTTCCCAAGGTGATACTAAATATCTATGTCATAGTCTTTGATAAGTTCTATCCATCTTATCTATCTCATATTCTGCTCTCTCTAGGTAAAAATACACTTCAAGCTCTAATGATCTGTATACACTCTATATCTTTCTCCATAAAGATAGTGCCTCCACAACTTCAAGACATTCACGACTACTGCTAACTCCAAATCATGAGTTGGACAATTCCTCTCATAGGGTTTCAACTGTCTAGAAGTATATGCTATTGCCCTACCTCCTTGAATCAACACATAATCCAAACCTTGTATTGAGGCATCATTATAAATAACACACTCCTTACCACGTATAGGTAAAGCTAGCACTGGAGTAGACACTAACTTGTCTCTCAACTACTGAAAACTATTTTCACAGCCTTCACTCGACTCAAACTTCACTCCCTTCTGTATCAGTCCGGTTAATGGACCTGCAATCTTGGAAAAATCTTCCACAAACCTTCTATAGTATCTTACCATTCCTAGAAAACTCATAATTTTTTACACATTCTTAGTTCTACGCCATTTAACTACTGCTTTCACTATCTCAGGATCAAATGTAATTCCATTGCCAGCTGTAACATGTCGTAAGAAAGCCACTTGTTTTAACCAGCACTCACATTTTGAAAACTTGTCATACAATTGCTTTTCTTGTATGTGGTCAGAAGTAAACTTAGATGTTCTTCATGTTCCTCTTTTGACTTAAAATACACCAGCACATCATCAATAAACACCACGATGAACAAGTCTAGATATTCTCTAAAGATTCTATTCATCAAATCCATAAAAACTATTGGTGCATTCGTGAGACCAAACAGCATGATAATAAATTTATAGTATCCATACGTGGTCCTGAAAGTTATCTTTTGTATATCCTATGCTCTGACTTTCAGCTTGTGATATCTTGATCTTGGGTCAATCCTAGAAAACACCTTTGCTCCTACCAGCTGATCAAATAAATAATCTATTCTTGGTAGAGGGTACTTGTTCTTGATTGTTACTTGATTCAGTTATCTATAGTCTATGCATAATCTTATACTTCCATCTTTCTTTTTTACAAACAGAAGTGGAGCTCCCTAAGGTGACACACTGGGTCTAACAAACTTCTTCTTTAGTAGATCATCCAACTGTACTTTGAGCTCTGCAAGTTCTATAGGAGCCATATGATATGGTGTCTTTAAAATAGGTATAGTAGTCGGTACCAAGTCTACACTGAATTCCACTTCTCTTTCTGGTCGTAATCTTGGTAAATCTTCTAGAAAAACTTCTGAGTACTCACAGATAATTGGTATATAAGATGGATCTTTCTTCTGCTTATCCTCTATCACCATAGCTACCAAAGCTAATCTTCCTCATAACTCATATGTAGGCAACATTGGTGGTTTTTGTACATTCAGCTTATGTACAAACTGATCTCAATTTGGCAGATTAAACTCCACTACTAGGTTGTGGCAGTTAATCCTAGCATGGTACTTCGTTAACCAATCTACTCCCAAGATTGCATCAAAATCCACCATATCTGTCACTATCAGATCTGTAGGTAACTGCCTACCTTCTATTTTTACATTCACATCTCTACAAATCCTATTTAACAAAGCTCCACGTCCTAGAGGTGTATTTATAGATAAATAGTCAGACACACAATCAACACTCACACCACATATAGACGCAAAGGAATAAGTTATGCATGAAAAACTTACATCGATGTCAAAAAGAACATAAGCACTATGCAGAAGTATAGAGATCCTACTTGTGGTAGTGTCTATGCTGGAGGTATCTCTGTGTTTGAGAGTGTCGACACCCCATTTTTACCCTCCCCCCCTCCCTTTTAAGATCATTAAAAAATAAAAAATTCAAAAATCATTAAAAGATAGAAAATATAATAAAAATTGAAATTTAAAATTACAAAATAAAAAAAAACCCATCCTTTTAATAAATAAAATTTTAAAATTAAAATGAGAAAATAAAAAATATAATAAAAAAGAAAAATAAATAAATTAGGCTTATTGTTGGTCTCATAATATTTTAGACTTCGCTTGGAAATTAATTTGGATCTTGGAATCATTTTAATTTCGACCCATTTTATTGAAATTATATTTGGCCGAGTTTGGATTATTTAAATATCGTTTGAACGAGCCTCTGAACGAAAAGCCAAACCAGCTCAGCTGGTAAAACCTTGTGGCATGCAAAGGAGAGAGACCGGAGTTCGATTCACACGTGAAAGCAAGATAAGGAAAATATTTTGGTGTGTGCATAAAGACGCCCGTGTATGCCTTACTCGCGTCGTCTTCCCCAGTAGATTTCCACCATTAAAGCTCAAGTTTTGAGCTTCTGGGTTTATTTCACTCAATTATTTTTGTTATGGCGTTTTTTTCATTTCCAATAAGACAAAAGAGAATTAAAAGTGCTAAACCAAATTCATTTATCATCATTTATTACCAATGTGTGGTCATAGTAATTTCAAACTTTCAAACTCCCCGACCTTCGAGCTTCGTCACCGTCGACCATCAATGGCCATGCTCCGACTTTGTAATAGCCATTAATGGTAGTGCTCAGTCCCTTCTCCTACCTAAATCTCCTCATCTCCCTCTTCGCTTCTATAAAATGAACCCAAACTCAGATTTCAAAAACCATGGAAGCAAGTCCAAAGAAAAACAAAAAGAAAAAACCAACAAACCCAGAATCCCAGTTCAATTCCTCTCCACTCTTCTCAAGTTCTCCCTTGAACCCAGCCTTCTTCTATCTCTTGACCAAACATCACGACCTCAGATAACCATCATCGACCCATTCTCGGCTCTAAGCCATCGAACCCAACCTCCCAAAACCATCTCAGACCCAACATTCAAAACCGAAACCACTACCGTGTCTCCTAACACCAGCCTCACAAATCACAAACCCAGAACCACTGAATCTGGCCTCCACCACCTAATTGAGCTCTAGGGATGTAACCGGGTCGGGTTTCGGGTGGGTTATATGAATCCAAACCCGAACCCGCTACCCTATACAATATACCAAACCCGACCCTATAACCCTGTAGGGTTTTCCCTCTAAATCCAAACCCACCCTACAGGGTTTACCCTAAAACCCGAGACCCGCCCGAATACCCGCCCGATCAATTAACCCGATTACCCGCCCGACTACCCGCCCGTTTATTCACCCAAACCCGCCCCCTTTATTTATTTATTTATTTCAATATATTCAACAATTTTTAGCTAATAAAATAATCTTAATTAAGTGTTTCAATGTATTTTCAAATGGTGTAATGAATCAAGAGACATATAAATTGAAACACTTAATAACAATCCTCATGCAAACATATAACAATCAAACATAAATACATCACTTAAACCAATTTTTAATAACAAGTTGTAAAATCCTTAAGTAGTTTAATAAACATAAAAGAAAAACATCTTGGAGCTCCTCCATGTCTTCTTCCTCTCCTTGCCCTTTTAACATCTCTTCACACAAATGCCCTGTGACATACAAGGAAAAGATATGAATTAGAAATTTAAACTCACTAAACAAAGCTTACTAGCTTTATAAATTATAAAGGAATACTAGTAAATTATTATACTATGAATGACATGTGTAATACTAATAATGAAAACACAAAGATAGACAGAGTGAAAAATACTAACACTTACTTGGCTTTAATCATCTATAGCATCATCATCATTGATATCTAACCTCTCAAGCTCATCTTCTAGCTTACATATAGATATATCATCACCTACAAAAAGATAAAAATGCTAAATAAAATAAGTATGGGAATAATGAAGTAAGTTAAGTATCACATATTTTAAAGAAGTCACCTATTATTCCATTTGATAACCAGCTTTGAGTACACATTAATGCTTCTATTGTAGTTGGCTTGAGCCGACTTCTGTGTGAGGTAATTACTCGGCCACTAGTGCTAAATGCTGACTCAGAAGCAACTGTAGAAACCGGTATAGCCAACAAGTCCCTAGCTACAGCTTGTAGTGTGGGGTATTTCGCTCCACTTTGTTTCCACCATAAAAGGATATCAAAATTATCATCACCATTACCCAAAGGTAGCAAAGTTTCCTGTAGGTAGTGGTCCAGCTCTGTCTTTACTTGGTTGTCATCAATGGTGGTGACACAGGTTTTCATGAATTGCCTCAATTTTGTTTCTCTCTTCAAACCATCATCAACATCACCTATAGGCACAAAAGAGCTACTGCCCACACCCATACTCTTATTATTACGAGTATTGCTCCTGTGTTGGTATTCCTGAAGTAATTCATACAAAGTGTTCTTGACCCTTTCTTTCTCCATGGAAGCACGATCAGCATACACACTAGAAAGCATAAAATCCACAGCTTTGAACTTGAAGCGTGGATCTAGAACAGTACATATAGCCATAATTGTGTGCACATCACTCCAATATTTCTCAAATTTTACAAACATCTTATCAGCCATCAAACTAATATTCAAATCAAGAGAGCTCTTCCATTCAAGCAAGTTTTCCCTAATTTCATAAACCCTTTCAAAATAATAGTTTGCTGTTGGGTATTGCAAACCAGAGAACAGATTGGTAACTTCATAAAATATGGACAACTTCTTGCAAATCTCACCTGCTAACTCCCAATCTTCCTCAGTGGGAAGACACTTATAGTTTTTATCCATAAACTGAACTCTATAGAAAACTTCCTTATATTCGATTGCAGTAACTAACATGTCATAGGTGGAATTCCACCTTGTCTTACAATCTAAGGAAAGCTTCCTAATAAAAGGCACATCTAGTTGCTTACACGCCTCTCCAAATTTTTCCACTCGTGATGGTGTTGCTGTCCAATATAAGACACTGTCACGAATCCTCTCTATTGCTTTTTCAATGACACTCACTCCATCTTTGACAACTAAATTCAAAATATGTGCACAACATCGCATATGAAATACCTTCCCACGAAGAAGTAGATCCTCCTTTCGTAGCTTCAATTGTAAAGTGGTCATCATGGCATCATTTGTCGAACAATTATCTACAGTGACTGTAGATAATTTCCTATCCAAACCCCATGCCATCAATGAATTGAATAGGCAATCTGCAATTGCTTCATTTGTATGTGGAGCTGGCACATATAGAAAGCTGCAAGAAAAAACAAAGGACATATCGTAAATGTTATTAGAAACAATTCTTAGCATTCCAATTAGATAGAATGAAAATTTTACAAAAGCTTACTTTAGGAGTCGGCTCCGAGCATCCAATTACTATCAACAAAATGTGCTGTCACTGTCATATATCCCCTTTTTTGATTCGATGTCCACAAATCCATTGTTATTGCAACCCGTGTATTAAGCCCTTTCAATTGGGTTCGCAATTTCTCTTTCTCCGCATTATAAATGTTGATAATCTTTTTCCTAATGGTGGCGGCTAATGTGTTTAAAATGAGGTTGAATGTCACTAACAAACTCTCTAAAACGTTCATGCTCAACCATTGATAATGGATACTCATGGACAATTATGGCCTTTGCAAGTTTTTGCCATGCAGATTCTTGATTGAAAGACCAGTTTCCTATTGCTAAACCACTTGCAGTACAATCATCTTCGCTCCTGATAGTTTCCATTGATAGGAAACATTGTCTAATGTCTGCTTGTTTTTTCTTTTGCACACACCTCTTCAAATGGTTAAGCAAATGTGAAGTACCATTTGCACTGCTTGCTGAAAGTCTCTTCTTACAGTAATTGCACTCAGCTACAGTTTCCCCTTTAACTATCTTTCTCACCATATCCTTCCACACACTGGATGTCAACTTACGTTTACTTGGATTGTCACTCTGATCTCCAGTACTTGATACTTGAGAAGACGATACTTTTGCCTTTTTGGATGCCAATGGAGTTTCAACAGGGGATTCCAATGGAGTTTCAATAGGGGATTCCAATGGAGTTTCAACTGGGGATTCCAATGGAGTTTCATCAACATCATTTGCATCCATGTTCATCTCAGCTTCAAGTAATTCAACATCCATGTTCCCTGCATTTATGATACAAATTATTTAATTTTATAAGAGAAAATCGTAAACCACTTGAGAAAATGGCTTCCAGTGTTTAAATATTTAAACCTTCTTGATGGTGGCTGATCTTGCTTCCAAGTTTAGAAATATTTAAACTTTAGAAGTGTAATTTCGATATAGTCTAAGTATTTAAGGAAGAAAATATTTAAATAAATATATAGAAAATAACATTAAATAAAAAAAATGAATCGGCCACCTCAATGGCATTTTATGCTTTTTCTTCTTCCTGTTTTTGTTTTTTTTCCTTTCCTCTTTTTGGCCATTAAGTAGAGGGGGTGGATTCAAACTCGATTAACTCAATTTTATGATTGGTGTTAATACCCGTAGATTATAAGATCAATGATTACTATATTTACTAGGCAATTACCACAAGCCATGCCCCCTTTTCCAAGGACATAAAAATTTGAAAATTAATGTATCAATCCTCTTAAAATATGATCGCATGTAATGACAAGTCAAGATTACAAAAATTGATATGACTTTTTAATGATGTCACAAGATATTTTAAAATTTTTAAATAATCTCAGCTCTTAATTTTTAAATTAAATAAAAATATAAAACAAATATAAGAATCAAAGAGTCCAAATCGGTTTAGAACTTGGATTCAACCATTTATGCCCCCTTATCCCCTATCATCAACCAAAGATACAAGGGCTTTACACTTTTTTAAATTTATTTTACTTTTGCTGGCAAAAAAAAAATTGTTCTATTTTTATTTATATAACATTATATGATAAAAGAAACATTAAAATTTGTCCTGCAATCCCAATGAATCAACTAGAAACCGACCAGTAGTTCAAGAAAATTAGCCATAAGGAAGCAATAATGCAAGAGTTAAAACCAGCCAAAAGGAAATTCAATTTAAAAAAATTACGAAAATTTACCATATCCGATTATTATCCTTGACCGATACTAAAATCATCAGATCTAGATTTGACAAAACTGAAAATTTACCGAGGAGATCATCGCAGAAAGGTCCATAACCCAAGAGTGACAAGATTCTTCACAAAACCAAAATTCAAAATCCCAATACAAAAAACAGAACAACTCGCGTCTAAATCTAGACAACCACGAAACATTCTGCTCAAATCTGTCCTCCAGCCCACAGCCAAGATCATCCAACGTATATAGTATAAGCGTAAAATACATCCTTAACATTTCAAAATATCAAGTTATTACGAAAATATATAATAAAACAAAAACATTTTATAGAAACATCGAAACAGACCTTTGTGGCTTTATTAATATATGTATATATACATATGTACATATATCAAGACTTACAGAGTACAGAAGATCAATAATGCATATTCATAAACAAGGAAACAAACATTATTCTCCGACACACGACTCGTCCAACTCCAACATATTACATTATACATTCGCAAACAAAAGCATTTCACCAGATGATCGATTCGACGCTTCATTCTCTGCTAACACACCGAAACTCTTAACCCGTGATTTGGATGGCCTTTACATCTAAAATACTACTTTCTATAGCGACACAAACAAATTGCTTCATCAAATCACTTAACTCAGTTAACTGAAAAAGTACAGGAGCAACCAATTCTTCTTTTACAAGTAAATCAATAAATTAGATTAAACATTATCAACTAAACAGAGGCTTTGTAGACCCACGAGAGAGAGAGAGAGAGAGATTTCTTACCTTACTTGAGTGACAGACGACGACGAGTCGGAGTCGATGATGGTCTGATCGAAAGTTGAAACAGAGAGAAAAAGGAGAGTGCCGTTGCCGTCTGCAAGTTTGGGTATGCGGTTAGTGAGTGAGTGGGCTGTGGGTATGCGGCTAGGGTTTGAGTTTGGAAAAAAAAATATAAATATATATATATATATATAAAGCTATCATCGGCATTCGGCTAGGGCGCACAGTCCACAGACCGTAGATCGGCTAAGGGAAAAAAAAAAAATATATATATATCTATTTTATCGGGTCGGGTATTCGGACGGGTATCCATCGGGTATTTTAGAAAATCCAAACCCGACCCTACAACCCTATAGGATTTTTCATCCACATCCAAACCCGACCCTAAAACCCTATAGGGTTTTTACCGGATCGGGTGGGTCGGAAACCCGATAATAACCGACCCGGTTACATCCCTATTGAGCTCCCAACAACTACCGTACTCGAACCCAACCACTCCAACCACCATCGATATCCTCCACTTCAGCCACGAATTAAAAAATAAAGATCGATACACCATCGAATTCGATTAAGAGAGAGAGATCATTATTTAGTTTTGGTGGTGTTAGAGATTGAAGACCTCCTTTTGAATTCCTCCAAACCAAAAAGTTGATCAACAATAGTTTCAGTCCATATTAAATCATATCGTTAGACTCTTTTTTTTTTATTTGCCCATTTGCTATTGCTTTTTAGGTTTATTTAGTTTAGTTAATAAAGTTCTTTCAGTTTAATAATATTCTTGCAGGGATCGTACAAAAAAGTTTAAAAAAAAAATAAATAGACTCGAAAATACTAAAAAAAAAGAAAAAATATAATAATAATAATATATGTTTGTGTGTGTGATATGCATGTTATATTTCTATTAATGAATAATATTATTTAGACAAATAAAATTTTAGAATATAAGTTTTAGCATATAAATATAATTAGTAAATATAGGTTTTAGATTAAATTATGAAAATCAACAAAAGTATGAGTATAGTTTTAAGATTATTTCTTTTTAGATCTTTGATGATATGTGCTGAATTTGATATATGCTTGTAATGTGAAAAATCATCCTTGTAAATTTTTATTTATTTATTTGTTTTGTAAAAAATTGAAAATGAAAAATTTCCCAAAATCAACAAAAATGCCCATTTACTCTTTTTCTATGTATCTATTTAGTATAATTTTATATTATAAAAAAATGTTTTCCTAGCCTATATATCTATATATCACTTGGTTATTTTCTAAAATACAAAAAATAAAATAAATGGGTTTTTTTTTTTAAAACTAGTATACTCTTAGGAGTTTTCAAAAACAAGAAAATAAAAAAAATTAGATATTTTAGGGATTTTCAAAATCAAAATCAAAATGTTTAATCACTTAAACTTGGTGAATTTTCACAATTAAAAAATGCAAACAAATTAAAAATTTTACAAAAATCAAAACGAACTACGGAGACCTGATTCCGACTAGTGGATACGTAGGCACTTGTAGGCATAAAAATAAAAAACTTTTAGGATCTTTTTTTAGAATAAAAAAAACTAAAAATTAAAAAAAAATTGAAAAATCAAAATTAATCTTTTTGGCCTATATAATTCAAGATTTCTAAAGTGCATCCAAAGCCTAGATAATCATTTAGGTTTTAAAATAGCAGCCCCTAGACTCATCAATTTCTGGTTTTTCACACATATCAATGGTTGACCTAGAAACCAAACCACCCATTTGGTTTCTGGTTCACCTTTTTCCAGCTTTAGCCAATGGTGACTCCAGTCAAAATATTTTTCAGAAAATCGAGCTTTTTATGAAAACCCGATTGGTTCTTCGTTGAGTGATCCATGTCAAATGAGTCGAGTTCGATATGAATCGGGATCTTTAGGAGAATAGGAGCAAAATTCGGGCTCGACAGAGAGCATACACTTCAGCTGGTGCTCTTTACCCCTAACCACCTTAAGTTCTACCAATCTGAACTCCTGGAATTATCTACCTTCCAGGCTCTTTGCAATCAACAACTTTATATCCTCTCTGGCCACATTTGAAGCAATAAACTTATGGAAGGACTCTCTGTGTGTAGACCTTATGGCTATGTTCTACCTTGCTACATGAGAAATAGGCATTCTCTGGCCATTTGCAATCTTTTACTTCATGTGGTCTAAGATATCTAATACATTTCTTCTCAACATTCTGCACTGCTGATCTGAAAGGCTGTGTAAAAAGCCTCTTACCTTTGTCCTGCATCAGAATACTAGAATCTGGTCTTTTCCCTAAGAATATCTAACCTCGCTATGGTTCTCGACTCTTCATTCTGTTCAAACCTTGCTCCACAGTTTTGGCCTTATTGACCACTACTGAGTAATTGGTTAAGTCCATCAAATTAACTTGATATTATATCTTAGGTTTCAGCAAAGTAATGAATCTGTTGACCTTGGCCTCTTCAATTTCTTTTCGAGGATTGAGAAGAAATCTCATCAATCCATGCAGCTTTGCTTCATACTCTTCAACTGACAACTTACCCTGTTGCAGGGTATAGTACTCTTGAAGCATCTTCTGCTTCATACTGTTAGGAAAGAACTTCCTATAGAAAGCTTGCTAGAATACCTGCCATGTCATTGTGCCAACCATATGTCTTTTGGTGCTTTTCCACTAATTATTAGCCCTCTTAACCAGCAAGTTACTCCCAAATTTGGTAAAGATTATCTTTGTTCATTTTCAACTGCAACATTAGTTTATTCAAATCCCTTATATGCTAACAATATGAATCAATAAATTATAATTGTTCTCATACATCCTTTAAATACTATCTTTACCCCCACTTTATTGAATAAAAGAAACGAATACTATAATTAAAAATAACTATATCAATTTGGTCAATGTGTACTTAATAGGGCTAATTTACCACTCATTTTGGTCTATTTAGGGTAAATAATGCTTTAAATCCTTATTTAATTAAAGATATTTTGTACTTAATTAGGAAATATATTCATTTCAGGTTATAAAGGAGAAATATCAACATTTGAATCAACTTGCACAAGGATTTGAAGTTTAAAATATCATCCAAGTAAAATTACGACGTATTTGAGCCAATGATCATCTCGGATGTTATTAAATGGACAATTACGGGCGCAATCCAAAAGAGAAGAAAGAAAATAACTCATAAAAGAAGATCATGACCCCCACTACGACCATACCATAAGGCATGATCCTCTCGACTTACCAAATCGGAGTGTAACGGCCATAATTCGTTAAAGATGTAAGTACCATAGTGGAGATCACGACCTCTCATACAATCGTGACCAACAAAGGAAGGAATTGCATAACATATGGAAGAAGCAAATTATGACCGTAACAGCACGTGAGAATTCAATCCGAGGAGATAACGGCTTTCCAATATGGCTATATATGCCTTCGAAAACTATTTCCATGAAGATAACATCCCGAATTATGGTCGTGATGGCAATTATTGATCTTATAATTTCGCACCAACTCAGATTTTTGCACCTTGTTAAAGAGAGATGAAGTCCAAATGATGCATATCTTCACCCATCAGATGCACCCAATAGAGGATCCATATAAATACTCTTTTGAAACAACTTTGGAGAAAAGGAATAGATCAGTCATTGTAACACACACCATTTGTCTCTCATATAACCATCTATTGTGATAATTCATTTTATCATCATTGTACTCATGTAGGAGATTGTTGTTGTACGAGATCCTGAAGTATTCATTGTTTAAGGGTTGTTTTCTTGTTCTTTCTTCAAGAAATTCTTACTTTCATTATGTTATATTGTGTTGTTTTCCTTTATAATATGCATGAGTAGTCATTAGGGCTTGTGTAGCCATGTATTAGAATACATGGAATGAATGCTAAATTGTTATAGACTTCACTAATCCCTATAGTGTTTTGTAGTATGTTAATTCTAAGTAGTGCACGACTTAGGATTATATCAAATTTACTTGGGATGCAATTGAGAAATCTACCCATGGAATAGATTTAAGCTATAGAGAGGGATTGCTCATGATGCCTAGAGATAGGGTTGTGAAATCTTCTGCATATTATTAGAAAGTTAATTTAGGATCATGTTTGTAATGCGATCTTAATCGGTTATTAACTAGGAAGAGATTCTAATAGACAAGACTGGAATTAAGGTTTAATAGACTCGAGAGAGATATTGAACTAAAATGTGGAATCCTACAGTTAGGAAAGGTATGACATATCAAATAATGAATGTGTATTGTATACTAATGCATTGGTAAAGCAAGCCTGTTGTGTAGTTAATTGTTAAGTTAATTTAATTTTGTTAATTATTGTAATAAACACAGCTGTAGTTAAGATTAGCTAGTTGATAACTTTGATTGTTGAGTTAAATTAATTTGCTCGATAATAATCGATAGGGTGAGTAATAATACTTGCCACGATCCCCGAGGAATACAAACCTATATTTCATTTCTACAATACATGTGATAGGTACACTTGCTTAGTGTTGACCAAATCATAGGAAAGAGATATTAGGAATAAATTTATTAAAACTCGATAAAAATAGCATAACCAATACCTATGTTAAAAATTTAATAGGTTAATTACTATTGCATGTTAGATTGAATGAACCATCTTGTATTTTCTTGTTTACTTTTATTCGATTCCATACATTAATTGTTTTGTTGCTAAATTTGGTTTTTATCCTAAGGGGCATCTTTTATTACTTTTGTTATCATTGTCAACATTATGGTTATGAGATTTTTAGGTTTCGATACTTTATCATACATTATATTCATTTCCAATGTGTCTATCATATTTACGATTTTATTCTTTCATTGGTTCGTTAACCTTTACATTTTGTTGTGTTATACATATATGTGTATATATATTCATATCTCACTATTTTTCGTTATTTCATTTGAATTCAAGAAATTTCTATTTTCTTGTTCCATCATAAGTTCACTTTATGGGTAGGGCTGAAAAGTAACAAGACCAACATATAACTGGATTTTCAAGACAAACTCAATATAACTTGATTCAATGGAAAAGGACTAGACCTGACAAGATTAGGCATAACACAATAAGTGTCATGTCCTAATGGGTATCATAAACGTGGTAGTCCATCGCATTCAATATTAGTGTTTAAGAATGACTACCTTAGTCATTTAAAAGCTTCGATATTAGGTGTGAGACGTGCTTACATGACAATAAGAGACTTACTATTGGAACTAAGAAGTTTAAGGAGATATCAAAAATATCAAACAATAATGATAAAACATAACTTTGTAACTTAAAGTTCAAATCTTACATCTCATAAGGGCATACCCCTGTTAAATCATAAGATTAAACATCTCAAGAGTTTTTATAAAACAAAGTTCTAGACTAATTCCATATAAGAAGATTTTAATAGAAGTCTATGCCAAAACTAATTCGTAAACTTCCTCCAAAAGCTTGCTTAGCCTCCATGGTCATTACCTAGATAAAGATCCCTCTTGGTTAGAGCCACATGTATTGGTGCTACAACAAAAATCTATAAGGGTATAAGCATTTTAGCTTAGTGAAATATTTTCACAAAACATACCCATAAATCAATCAAATTTTTAAATAGAAGCATATCGAATGCATCATACAAGTGAGTAAACGATACACATAATTAGCCAGAAATCACGTGCATAATGAATTTAAGCCCTCTATATGGGGGGTTGGGGTTTTTACAGGCCCTTACAACCATCATATAATATGTAGATTTTCAAGCTGTGAACCCCCAAAATTTTGGAATCAGTTTAGCTTAAACCTTAATCTGAAGGTCAACCGAAAACCCAAAAGTCAACAAAACCTAGTTAGACGTAATGACTTAAGTCCGACAATCTCGATTAGGCAATCCCGATAAAGTAAGTAAGAGTTTAGTATGTAGAATAGTTCGTAATTACCTAAGGAAGCTTAAAAAGATTAGTTTAGTAAAACCGCGAATCGTTTTGAACCCGAACGATACAATTCTTGAAAAAGGTGTCATAGAGCTCGGAATAGTAAAAAGATTCCAAATATACCGTTAGACTCAAAAAATATAAGGTTTTCAAAAATATCAGTTTTATAATTTTTCGATAAGTAAAAATAATAGATATCACAATTATACACGTATTTTCTTACTACCGATACCTTATTAGTCATATCTATTTACATTACACTATTCTACACTATTTTTTCTCTCTACTTTTTCTAACACCTACTCTACAACACCATAACCTATAACATTACTTTTTACCTTTCCGATAACTTTATTTCGCATCTACCTTACTTATTACTTCATTTAATCAAAAATGTACAAAACAAATCTCTTCCCTCTCTCCCTCCACAACATGGCCGGTGCACCCCTTCCCCCCCCCCCCTCCCCCCCTCCCCCCCCCCCCCCCCCCCCCCCTCCCACCATCTCTGTCAATTTTGTTTTATTTTTCTTTTATTTAAATAATTCAATAATCACTTCACATTTTCCTATAAATACCCCCTCCTCTTTCACTTTTTTCACACATTACTACTCATAAATTTCTATACCAAACCTCTCTCAAAATTTCCTCTCAAAACTCTCTCCAAAATATTCTCTCAAAACTCTTTCAAAATAATCTCAAACCACTTTCTACCTACACAAAATCCATAACCACATAAACTTCAAAAACCTTATTTAGGTAAACTTTTTTTTATATTGTCTTTTTCTCATGTTATGTAACTTTACATGACCATGGTGTGAGTTTCCAAAAACTAAATATGGAAGCTACACTATGTTCATGTATTGTTCTTGTTTATGAAAATCCATTAATGCTTATATTGTTTTACTTTGTTCATATTATTGTTATTATATCTAAGTATTATTATGTATCTATATATATACATATCCTTTAGAGCATATAAGCTCACTTGCAATTTATTTAATTCAATGCAAAGTAATTTATTTATTTCTTCCATTGCAATTTATTTATTTCTTGTTGTTTTAAGACTAGTCTCTAGTCTTAGACTTGTCCTCATCAAGTCAAAACAATTTTTCTTTCTTTTATTTTATTTTTTTTCTTTTGGGACTAGTTTGCTTCTTAGTCCTAGGAGCCTTGAAGAGCTAAGACTCCTAATACTTGACTTTATTTATTATTTATGTTATTTTTGTTTGCTATTATTTCTCATAAATCATGCCATTAAGATTGTTGTCCAAATTTTTCCAAGCTCTAAAAATATTTGATAAAAAAGAGATTTTATCACTTAGGAATAAATTTATATGAAATATAAAATCTATGGTTTAAACACAAGAACTCACTACAATTTTAGAAGTTACTTTTGTTTTGAAAAGCTTTTTAAATCATTTCTATATCACTTTGTTTTTAAAAAAGAAAATGATTTTTGATACAAAAATGATTTCTCTGAATACATAATATAAAAGAAACCTTATGAGAAATGAATGGGAATTTTCAAATTAAGATCTTTTAGAACAAATGGTCAAAGAAAAATTGTATAGAAAATAAATAGGAAAAGTAGCACTAATATAGAGAATTTAGAAAAGAAGAAAATTTACTTTTCGAAAAAGTCATTTAAGAAAAATAATAAGTAATTCTTTGAAAACAAGAGTATCAAAGTATTCATTTCAAAAGATTTACAAAATTTCTTATAAACTATAGTTGATATTGTTTTACTTAAGAAACATAATTGGACAACAAACACTTAAGCATGAATAAAATATGAGCTAAGTAGCTATAAAAAGAAAAAATTTCAACCATATAGATACCTAAATATTTATCAAACAAATTTTGAAAGATTTAATGTTTGAAACAAATTGTTTTTGGGTGAGAAAAATTCGTGGTGAATCGAATCACCACTGTTTCGGGGCCTAAATGGTTTAGTTTGATAAAAATAGTTTTAGAAATGGATAGATCTTTTCGATTAGATAGAAATCGATATATTATATGAGCGATTCCGAGTTAAAATGACCAAGTTATGGCCATTTTAAATTAGAATTCTCCTTTATACGAACTTTAACGTTCTTATGACATTATTTTGTCAAAATTCAAGAAAATCATCATGAAATACTCGTTTTAGGTATTTTCTTTGACTAGGTGATTCCGAGGAAGGATACCTATACCCCGACTATTTCGACTAAGTGGATTGTGTGAGCGACTCATCCGTTTAGAGGAATTGTCGACATAGCATCGTGAGTTTATTTCCTTAAAATGCTTTACTTGATTGTGCTTGTAATCTAGTTGCATTAGAATTAGGAAAAGACAAATGGATATGTATGTAAGATAATATGTTGAAAGGATCCTAAGAATATCAAGGCCAGATTTAATGTTTGTTTTGGTATAACACTTGATTTGTATGAGATCCTATGATCACTTTAAATTTGATAAGAATGATGCTATGATATCATAAATAAATTGATTCATGCATACCATGAAGTGAGTCACATTGCATTGGGTTATTATCCTTGGGTGAGAAGAATTGTAGCTCAGGTCGAAAGCAAAACTTGGCGGAGTGATCGAAAGCCATTGCTTGGCGACATGAAGGAAATGCTTGGCAGAAAGTCCGAAAGCAAGGCTCAATTCAAGTAGACTTAATATGCTTGGCGATATTGATCGAAAGCATAAATCTTTTTAACTAAAACTACTTGTTTTGAGGTTACGTATCACCAAACCCCGAATGGAGGGCGTAAATCCATTCAACATATAGTTCCCGGAAAACTATATGCCTTGTGTGCCCACGTGTATGTTGCATCACATTTGTTTGCTTAAATAACTTGTTTGAATTTTGTTTCAAGAAGTCATTTATGGAAATAGTTTCTCACTAAACTATTAGCTTATACCCCTATAGATATTTTTTGCAGTTCACCTAGTTTTGGTTGAGGCCATGTGGACCCTGTAGCCAGGTATTTTCCTTTGGTTAAGGAATCTCTAGATGTAGCTTAGTGATTGATGAGATGAAGCAGTATTCTTGTAATAGATTTGTGACTGGGGAATGCCCCTAAGTTTTGTAAGATTATTGATATAAACAAATGAATATTATGAATCCTCTTTTCTTAATTTGTTATTATATCTTCTTAAGCTTCATAATTCCATGTATAGTCCTCTAAATTTGTGAGAACACGCCTTACACTTAATGTCAAAGCTTCTGGGAATGACTAAAGGTATCATACTTAAGCTTTAATATTGAGTGTGGCGGACTGTTACGTTTAGGGGTACCCCTTGGGGCGTGACACAAGCTCCTACATGCCACATTTTTATAGACTTTCTAGCTCTTGCTTACCACCGCTACTAATCTCTATTCCCACACGAAAGATTAATAGAAAAAATGATGAGACTTAATTCGTATCATGCATGATCAATTTATATATCAATTTCCGATAGAGTTATTTTTAATTAAGGGGTGACCATCCATATTCATAACAACACATCGGCAAGATATCAAAACAAGACATTAATCAACAATTCAAGTTTTGATATGCTTTTTTTTAATTCATCTCAAAATGCATTCATCACCCATAATAATCTCACATGCAAGTTATATTTTTATATTTTTCTAATTCTAGTGCTTCTATTCTACAAGCATAAGTAAGAATATGAAAAGCAAAGAATAACTCAGTTAGTCATGTCACAATCCGCTTAATCAAAATAGTCCTCGGGAAATGGGGCTCTAAAGTCCTCATCACCTATACAAAAGAATACTCCGGATGATTATTTCATTTATGTTTTACAAATTTTCTAACTCTATTTATTCTATTCACGTCATTTTTCCCAGTTATCAAAGTTCCAACTTAAAATGACCATAACTTGCTCATTTTAACTCAAATATTGCATATGAGTAGTCATTGTTATACCTACTTAACTTTCAGGGTCATTAAGGTCTTGGAATGGCATCGTATAGAATGCATCCAGACCGTTCCAGAATTAATCCTTTTTAATTTTCACAATTTTACTTCATTTGGATTTTCTAGGATAAGTATAAAATATATCCACCTTTAGAAATCATATAGAAGTAATAGTAGCTCATATGACAGTCATGATCTCAGTGATGTTGCTTAGAAGTAGAATTTTTATCAAAACAATCTTTTATGGAAGGTAGATAAGTTGATTTTATGTAAAACAACTTATAGTAGAATTTCCTCTTTGAAAGTTTTGTAAACATGAAACTTAAAGAAAATCATGGTTTAATATTTAGTTTGAACTTTGAGTATCTTATACTTATTTCAAAACTTCATTTAACAATTTATTTTTACAAAACATGGGTTTTACTTGTTTAGAAAAAATGCACAAAGTAGTAACTTTTTAGAAATTCCTTTAAATCTTGGCATTTTGAAAAATTTAAGTGAATGTTCTTTTCTAATTATTTATTTTAAATCAAAAAATTTCTCTTATATTAGAAATATGATTTTGGAAAAATATTTTGCATATTAAAGAATTATCAATATTCATGTTTTTGGAAAAACCCATTTTTGCATAGTGACAACATAATTTATGACCATATATGTGCATGAACTAAACTAGTAATAGCAAAATTAAGAGCATGAAATTATATTAAAAACATAGAAAATGATAAATAAGTAAACAAGAACATAAAGTTACAAAACATAAGTGTCTTAGCCTGTTATCAAGACTCCCCGAGGCTTGAAATAATCCAGTCACCATATGTAATAAAGTAAAACAAGCATAAAAAAAACGACATATGCAAGTCTTAGATTTTATCAAGGCTTCCCGAGACTTGAAATTCTCCAATCTCATAAATAAAATCAAGATATATAAATATGAAAAGCATGAAAATCTTAGATTGGTGCAAGGCTCCCTAAGACTTTGAATCACTTTATTTCTCCTTCAAACTTGAATATGGACAAGTTTAAGACTACAAATGGACTAGTCTTATAAAAATGTTGAACTTGAGATAAGATTAGGGTCTGTTTGGATTGTCTGTTTTTTATCTGTATCTGTATCTTTTTTAACATGATATGTGTAAATATATTCGAATTTGCATCTAAATTTTATCTATATTTGTTCTATTTGATCTTTTGATGAGAACTATCAACTTTTTTTTTTATCTATATCTATTTCTTGATAAATAATTTGTTAGCAAAAAGTTTGAAAAAGTATCTGTATCTGCCAAAAAAAGCCAAAACAAACAGACCCTAAATGTATGAAATAAATAAAGTTAAGTTAGTGAGTAATAGACTCTAAAAAAATACACACTTATATACATTCAAAACATATAGAAAAGTTAGATCAGTTGAATTGACATGTACATAATCATAAACATAACATTCTAGGTTAACCAATCCTCGGGTTCATCTGGGTTTCCAAAAGCTCCATCAAAATATCTATTGCACTTTATGAAGTCAGGTAACATACTTTGATAGGGTTTCAATGATAACAGTTCAGTTGGTGTTGATGCAATGGTGGTGTTAGAATCTTTGGTGCCGCTTCTTGTGCCTGTATAGCCGGTACAGGTCCTCGTATAGTATGAGCTTGTTACATGTAATCTCTCATTAAGTCGGCAAGTTGCTCAATATCAGCCTAGATTTCTCTTAGTTGATTTGGTTGTTGAGTTCCTTCTCGGTTCTTAGGTTCTATGGGGGTATCTTTGGTTCATGTTGGTTATGGGTACGTCTCCTATGCAATCTACAGTTTTATTTGGTTTAGTGTGAGGCTTTAGAGTTTTTATTAAGATTTGGATATTCAAAAAGACTTAAAGAAAGGTAAGCACTCATTGCATGTATGCTCCTATCATCTCTTCTAATTGTCTCAAAGCGATTAGGACTTCTTGAGTTTGATTTTATGGTGGGGGTGCTTCTTGTCTTTGTGGTTCTTCGAGAGGGATGTCTATTCGTGCCATAGTCTCCTCAGGCAGTTTCCTAGAACAAGCAAAACGGTCGCATTAGATAACCATTTTATTTGATTCAAGTTTTATGCACATGTTATCTGCTTTTAGAGGAAAAAGAAGCGTTTCAAAACACTTTATTACATGCTTTTATTTGTTCGATTAAAGGGTTAGTGTAGGCACCTAATATTAATCAACTCAGGTCATATCGGTAGAAAGGGGGTAATATACTATCTTGTTTCTAGTTGGTTTTGACTAAGAGTCGAGTAGGGTTACTATGCATCGAATTTGATGGGAAGTGCTAAGGTAGACTTACTCTATTAATCTTATATCTCAAATCTTTGTCTCCTTCATTTTTTTCTCATATCATCTTGCTATGATCATCCTCTAATTATCACTACTTTCCTCAAGTTCGCAATCAACATTCTAAGGTAAATCGTTTTATGCAATATTTTCGTTCATTATTCATATCTTCCCACATATCCTCCAATTCTTATATAAGAATTTTCTGCCATTTCCTAATAATCTTCAGGGTAGAATTCTATTATAAGAAAATCGAATCTTATGGATCATCTAATATTTCTCTTTATTTTTAAGGTTAAATTCTATCATTCTAATCTCCTAGTATCCTTTTACTTAATTCCCAAAACTCTCCAAGGGGTACCGTAAACGTGGCAGTCCACTGTACATAATATTAAAACCTAGGAATGACTTCTTTAGTCACGTAAAGGCTTTCATATCATGCACAAGGCGTACAACACATCAAAGGAAACACATCGGAGTAATGCAATTTACTTTGATAACAATTGAATAACAAGGTAATAATAATATTTAACATAAAACATAAGCAAGGTCAACTACAATTCTTAGGGGCAAACCCCTACTAATGTCTTTAGAACTATACAAATACACTTCCTAGAAATCTCCAAAACATTAACATATAATGTGTATAACCCATAAATAAATTACATGAAAGTAAATCCATCCTATGGTTCCACTTCTTCCACCAGAGCTTAAAGATTCGCTAACGATTTCTTTAGTATTCCGATCCTTGATTGTAACCGCAAACATACTTGTTTCAACAAAAGCCTATGGGGTATATGCTTACAATGAGCTTAGTGAGTTATTCCCTTTTATTCGCACCATGATTTCAAACAAGTTTATTAATTTTCACGCACATGCTATGCATGCTATGCAATAAACACATGATTACACAAATATATATGGTTATCCGAAAACCATATATGGAACAAATTTACCCCTCCATATTGAAGGTTGGGGGATTTAGGTACAAAGATCCTCGCCATCTTCATTGCTAGTCCTTGAGCACTCTACTCTCAGTGATCGATTGCGTGGCTCATCTTTGGGATGTATCATCGGTATGTCTTACTTTCCTAAGAATGAGCTTGACTCTGGCCCTTCCGATTCCTTGCGTAAGAGTAGCAGTCCTTATGATTTGACTCGACAGATGCAATGCGTGTCCATTTAATTTATATCAAGGTTGAGTATAATTATGGTAAGCTTAAAGGTGATCAAACAATCATCATACACACTAAGTAATGTGTAATATAACTATATACTTAAACAATCATTTGTGGATTCCAATATGCTTAGCAACCATTGTCACACATACATAAAGACATATACATATAAACCCATACTCCATATATGTCCATTTTATCTTGTACCTATAGATCTAATGCAACTATCTACAAGCACAAGCAAGGTAACAAAATTTAGAGGGAAAACTCACTCATCCGTATTGCAATCTTCTTAGTTGTAGTAATCCTCACAAAGAGAAATCCCGTATTCTTCATCACCTAAACAAAAGAAATACTCGGGATGAGTATTTCATAGAAGTTCTACTTAAACTTTCTAATTCAATTTGGTTATTTTCGTCAAAATTTGGATGATGTGAAATCCTAACTTAAAATAATTATGACTTGCTCATTTTAACTCGGAATTTCGCATATAAGATGTCGTTTTCTATCTACTTGAAAAGATCCATCTATTTCTAAGGTTATTTTTAACATTTGAAGTCATTTGTGTTGGAAAACGAGTCGGCATAGCTATAGCACGAAAGTTCCTGCCTCAATTTGTATTTTTTTTTCAATTTATTTCATCCAAAATTCAATAGCCAACACATAAACATTTATATAGTTTAAAAAATCCTTTTAATATATACATAAACTCATATTTTATGCATGATTCTAGTGATGTTGTCTTAGAAATAAAATTTGTAAATAATTTTTATGAAAGTTAGAGTTTAGTGAAGCATCATTCTTTGACTTGTGATTTAAATTGCTATTTTGCAAATATGATTCGATTAACAAGAAAAATCATAAGTTCAATATTTTTATAATATATTCAGGTTTTATATTTATTCACAATTTCTTGCTTAACAATTTATTTCATATAACATGGTTTTGTGACAAAAATCCAAGTGTAGTTTTCTTTAAAGAATTTCTTAAGTTTGATTCTTTCAACAAAATTCTAATTCTTAGATTGGTAAATGTGAAACTCAATAAAAAAAATTCATGTTTTCATATTTTAGTTTGATTTCATGAATATTTTATTTTTAAACTAAACTTTTTTTAACTAATTATTTTCCGAAGCATGAACTTTTATATGGTTGTGAGGAAAAATCATCTAAGTTATCGAAAAATGTTTTAAGTTTTAGCTTATGAAGAAAATAAAAGCAATCACTTGTTTTAAATTCTCACTCTCCTAATAACTTTTTTCTAAATCTATAATTTTTCAATACATAAACATTTGTTGGAAAAATCCTATTATTTGTATTTCCCTAATTTGATAAAAAAAAATGGATTTTTACTTCACAAAAATTAGTTCCTTAAGTTGTATATTGATTTATTTCTAAGTGGATTTTTAACTAGTGAGTTAATTTTAAATGTGACTTAGAAGAGTTGTTTGGTTCTTAGTGTTTGTTAAAGTGTTGATGATAATCTTATAAATAAGTTTTTAAGAAAGAAACAAAAATTATATAACAAAGAATTATCAACCTTATGGTTTTAAATGCTAATTTTATTTTTGCAGTTTAAAAAAATTACTTAGTTAAACTTGGAAAAAGTCTCGTATAATAACAACACTAAAATCTATGATGAATTTGTCTAAAATTTTTTGAAAAAGCATTTTGCTGGAAAAAAAATCTAAATTTTAATAGAACCTTTGATAAGTGATAAAATTACATTTTTATAGTGAGCTTAACTTATTTTCTTTATCAACGAAAGAACTTCTCTTATTTTTTATCAAGACAACAACAACAACATGTTATACATGAACATGACTTTATAATTAAATAGCATGACAAAAATAATTAATGTGAAAGATGAAAGATAATGAAATAAGCACATAATAAAAGTCAAGTATTGAGAAGTCTTAGCTTGTATCAAGACTTCCCAAACTTAGACATGGGTGCAAACCTCTCAACTTCTAGGGTAAAGTTGGAATAAACCCTAACCCTAGTCAAACCTAAATTTCAAAAGTCAACTATGATCAAGATAATCTAGCAGTTTCGACTCCAGCAATCTCGCACTCGGAACTTGAGGAAAGTAGAAATATGTAATGGTAGATTACAGTCCGAAATGATATGAGAAGCCCAAAAAGATTATATTCACCAAAAAATCATTCATTTTGAACTCAAACGCGATCAACAAAAATAATTTGCTGGAAATGTCAGGGTACCCACTACCCAAAACAATGTCCTGAATTGCGGGATAAGTGCTACTTTTGTGGGAACCCCAACCACAAAGTGCCAGAGTGTCCAAAGAAAGCATCTTGCATTTGCTTTGTGTGTAGTCAGACCGAACACATTGCTAAGGAATGCCCGCAAAAGAAGAGTGCCCCCCATCGGATCAATTGGATTGTTTGGAGGACCTATTCTAATGAGAATAAGGAATGAAATGGAAGTGGAAATCGTACTGGAACTTCTATGCATGGAATAAGGGTCTACAATTTGGAAGGTTAGTGGAGATGTAAGGAGACAAATGATGAAGATGTGGAGTTAGCTGCTCTTGAGGACAAGGATGACTACGGCTATGACTTGGTCATAGCTTAGTGTTAAACTTTAATCAAGTGTTTTCTTTAATTCAGTAAAAGTATAAAGATTAGTAGATGATAGTTGGATGATTGAGTAAAACCCTAGAAAGCAAAATAAAGAATCCCACAGATAGTGACGATAAGGAAAATTCTAAAAGCTTACCCCCCTAGAAACTCAAGGATGCCTCTTCATGGCCGACTTTATAATATTGGAAATAAGTAAATATGAAGTAACCACAAGAATGAGTTGACTATCTTCTAATAAAGATATGGTTGACTACCGAAGTGAAAAAGTAGAGTTTATGGGACAAGGAAGGAAAGAGACATGAGCTAAGTTCATTTGAGTTGATAAAGGATGTTGTGAGAGACTTGGAAGCTATGTTAAGTAGTACATAGGATGAAAAGGGAGAAACCCGACCTAGACGACATCCCTATTGTCATCAGGTTTCCCTAATGTTTCTCCAAGGTGAGTTACCTAGATTGCAACCTAAGTGAAAGATCAATTTTAAGAATTAACTTGGTAAGGGATATCGAGCCTATATTTAAAACACCATACCATATGGGGCACCTGTCAAATTGAGAAAGGCTAAAGAAGCAGCTACAAGAGTTTTTAGATTATGAAATTGATAGGCTAAGTATTTCACCTTGAGGAGCTTGGTACTCTTTGTAGAGGAAAAGGATAGATCCATGAGTCTATACATAGGCTACCATAAGCTCAATAAAGTCACCGTCAACAACAAGTACTCATTACCCAGAACCAGTGATCTTTTTTATCAACTCCAAGGAGCAAGTGTGTCCTTACACATTTGTTTGCATTTTAGATATCACCAGCTAAGGATAAAATGGATGACGTGCCAAAATTCACTTTTCGGATGTGCTATAAGAAACTACGAGTGTCTAGTGATGCCTTTTTGGATTGACAAACGCCCTATTGCCTTCATAGACTTGATGGAACCATGAAGAATAACTACTATGAACTCAGAGTTGCTATCAAGAATGAGCATCGCTTGCTACAAATTAACGATCTCTTTAATCAGCTCCAAGGAACAAGCATGTTCACGGATCAATTTGTGTTTTGAATATCACTGGTTAAGGATCAAGTAGAAAATCTACCGAAGGCCACCTTCTAAGCATGCTACGAGAATTACAAGTCCCTATGATGCTTTATGGAATGACAAACGCATTTGTCACCTTTATGGACTTAAGGACTCAAATATTGGATAAAGTGTGATAGTCTTCATCGATGACATCCTTGTCTATTCAAAGAATGAATAGACAACATGAAAAGCATCCACGAATGGCGTTACAAATGTCGAGAGCCCACAATTATATGCTAAGTTACCAAAGCATGAATTTTAGCTAAACCAAATTTCCTTTTTAGGTCAAGATGCTTCTAATAAAAACATACCAGAGAATCCTGAAAAAGATAAGGGAGTGGTAGTATGGAAACTACCCAAGACAATTTACTAGGTCATGATGGTTATTATAGGAAGTTGTAAATGACTTTTCCAAAATATCCAAGCTTTCGACTCGAATAACCCAGAAGCGAATAAGGAATTACATGAATGGACAAAAGGGGATAGAGTTTCCAAGGACTAAAGTGACGATCTATTTTCGCACAATTGTGATGTTGCCTAATTAAAAGGAGTTCTTCACAATGCATAGGAACACATCGGGAAATGGTCTTGGATGTGTACTAATATAAGATGAAAGAAGTAATTGCTTATGCTTCTCGACATTTGAGGCCGCAAGAATAGAATTATTCAATACATGATGTAAAGCTAGTCATGGCAAAGTTTGCTTTCAAATGGAAATATTATCTGAACGATCAAGGATAAAGAATTTATATTGGTTACCAGAGCCTTGAGCACTTGTTCATGCCAAAGGAGTTAAACACATAATAGAAGAAATGGTTAAATAGTTCATAAAGGACTACGATCTTGGAATAAGCTATTATGCAAAAAGAGAATGAACATAGTAACCAATGCTCTAAGCTAAAAGAACAGAAAAGCTTAGGACCGATAGAAGAGTTGGATGGATCAAAAGTGACAAGTTCTTGAATTTTAAAGTCAACAAGCATGTGAACATTGAAGACAAATTCCATTAGAGGAATATTGAACCCTTTGAAGAACTCAGGTATCCATCAAGAGTTAAGTCTATGACCAAGTTTTGAGGACAAAACCTTCTTCAAGGGGGTAGGTTGTAAACCTCTCAATTTCTAGGGTAAAGGTAGAATAAACCCTAACTTTAGTCGAACCAGAATTTCAAAAGTCAACTATGATCGACATAATCTAGCGGTTTCAATTCCGACAATCTCGTGCTCGGAACCTGAGATAAGTAGAAAAGAGTTAATGGTGGATTATAGTCCGAAATGATATGGGGAATCATAAAAAGATTCGATTCATCAAAAAATCATTCATTTTGAACTCAAACGGATTAATTCTTGAAAAACGTGCCCAGATGGTCGGAATAGTAAAATATTCCGATAAGACCGTTAAACTTGTAATTATATAAGGATTTAAAAAATATCTTGTAATCTTTCGGTAACTAAAAATATTAGATAAAGCTCATTTACACGTATTTTCCTTACTACCGATATCTTATTTGTCTACTATAAACCCCAAAGTTTTACGATTGGTCAAACTTAAACCCTAATTAAAAGGTCAACTGGAAACCCTAAAGTCAAAAAACCCTAGTTAGACGTAATAGTTTAAGTCCGACAAGGGTGTTCGTAACCCTAAGTAAGTAACTAAGATATTAGTGTGTAAATGGTTCGTAATAACATAATAGAGCTTAAAAATATAGATTAGCTAAACTGCAATTCGTTCTAAACCCAAACAGATATAGTTTTTGAAAAACGTGTCTTGGAGCTCGAAAGAGTAAAATATTCTAGATATACTGTTAGACTCGTAAAAATATAAGATTTTCAAAAATATCTGTTTTATAACTTTTCGGTAACTAAAAACATCATATATCGCATTTATACGTGTATTTTCTTACTACCGGTACTTTATTAGTCACATTTATTTTACATTACGCTATTCATCTATCTCTATTTTTTTTACCACCTACTGTTACACTCTACATACCTATTTTCTTTACTTTTTATCTTTCCCATAACTTAATATCACATCTATCTTACACATTATTACATCTAATTAACAAAAATACATAAAAATAAATCTCATCTCTCTTCTCTCCTTGATGAAAGGATAATAATATGATCGAAAGTAATGCTTGGCGGCAATGATCGAAAGTAATGCTTGGCGACAAGGAAATTAAAACAATGCTTGGCGGCAAACCGAAATCATGGCTCAGCACAATTAGACTTAATATGTTTGGCGATAATGATCGAAAACATAGCTTAACTAAGGCGACTTGTTTTGAGATTACTTATTATCACCAAACCCTGAATGGAGTGTGTAAATCCGTTCAACATATAGTTTCTGGAAAACTCTATGCCTTACTTGCTCACGTGTATGTTGCATTTCACTTGAATGCTTAAATAATTTGTTTAAATTTTGCTTCTCAAGTATTTACGTATGGAAATAATTCTCACTAAGCCTGTTAGCTTATACCCTTATAGATATCTTTTATAGTTTAGCTATTTATGGTGGAAGCCACGAGGACCTTGCAGTCAAGTATTCCCTTTTTGGTTAAAGAATTTTAGATGAAGTTTGACATTAGCTTAGATGTAGACTTCATAGAAAAATTTTCTTGTAATAGACTCCAGTATTTTGATAGGGGAATGCCCTTAAGGCTTGTAAGACAATTATTATGAATGAATGAATATTTTGATTTCCATTTCTTAATTTATTATTATATTTTCTTAAGCTTCATGCTTCAAAGTATGGTCATTTAAATATTGTAAGAGTAGGCCTTACACCTACTATTGAAGCTTATGGGAATGACTGAGGTTGTCATACTTAAGCTTTAATATTAAGTGTAGCGGACTGTAACGTTTAGGGTATCCTTTGGGACGTGACATTTTAAGTTGGTATCAAAGCATGGTTAAGAATTTAGAAATCGTAATTATAGAATTAGACTTAAGAAGAAACAAAATAAAATGGAATTAAGAAAGACCTAGATACGATATAATGGGTAGAATACGTTTTTCTGACTTTTCTCTCTTTTGCATAGATTACCCTAGATGAGGCCCATCTACAAGCGAAAAATTTTAGGAAAGGACCATTTGAGGCTTTGGAAAATTACCGCTTAAGGCTTAGGGTTCTATGTGAAGAATTTGCTCTAGCTGGGAAACCTAAGACAATCCAGGAAATGTTTCTGATTTGGAAGAAGGGTTTATTGACCTCAAAATGGAAAGGAGTAGTTGAAACTATCTACAACTATCCCTTAGGGAAGAAATGGTCGGAGTTAAAGATGATCTATGCTGTGGAACGAATCGCCACAATAGCTGAAGACCATTCAATGCTAAGAGAGGCAACATTCGTTCTTAAAAATGAAGGAGACCGAACCTTTCTAGACTTCCGGACTTAGAACCTGATTGGACCACTGTTCGTGTATGCCCATGATGAATTGATGGATCATATAGAATGGATAAAAGCATAAATCAATAATGCTTTCCACTGGCACGGAGTTTAAAATTTATTTAGTTACTCATTTCATGCAATTTATTAAGACTAGTTATTCTAGTCTTGGACTTGTTCTCAACAAGTCAAAATAATTTTCTTTTCTTTTTAGACTTGTCCATAATCTAAGTCCGGGGAGCCTTGACATAAATTTAAGACTCCCATGATTTTTCTTATTTCATTTTCTAGCTTTTCTTTACGGGACTAGTCCATTCTTAGTCCGGGAAGCCTTGATTTAAGCTAAGAATTCCCAATACTTGACTTTTACTTATTTAATTTCTTATGCCTTTTTTTTTTCCATGTGAGTTATTTTATAACTATATGTTCATATTCATGCATGGCCATAACATTGTTGTCTTAATAAGATTTCATAGAAATAAGAGAAGTTGTTTTCTTTACATAAAATTTAACTAAATTTCCAATAAACATGATTTTATCGCTTAGGAAAAGAAATTCCTACTTAAAACTTAGGATAATAGGTTATATTCAAGACAACAAAATAAATTATTTTCTTGCACATAAAATAGGATTAGGCTCATGGGAAAAAGAAAAGTGATTTTCCAAAAACTTAGGAAATTTTTCATTAAAAACTTAGGATTATGTTTCAATAAAATGCTCTTTAAAATTTAGATAAATTCATCACAAATTTTTAGTGCTGTTATTATGATAGATTTCTTTAAGATTTAACTTTGTAATTCATTACACACTCTCTTTTCAAGCTACTAAAATAAAACTTATTATTAAACCTTAATATTGATAATTCCTTGCTATGTAAATTTTTCTTAAAAACTTATTTATAAGATTTATACTAACACTTTAACAAATGCTAAGAACAAGACAAGCTTTTCAAGTCAAGCTAAAAATCAACTCACTAGTTAAGAGTTTACTTAAGACATAAAGTTTATGGATAACTTAAAAACCAAAGTTTCAAAAGTAAATTTATTTTGAAAGGTTAAGAAAATATGGTGATTGTCACACCCAAAAGAGTACCCTAAATGTGATAGTCCGCCACACTTGATATTTAAACTCAAGTATGATAACCTTAGTCACTCCATGAGTTTGAACACCGGGTGTAAGGCTCACGTTCAACGTATAGGAAACCATAATTTGAATCGAAATAGTTTAAGGAGACATACATAGCAATAAAAATGTAAATTATAACAGTTATATCTAGATTTAATCTATTACAGGATCCAAGGGGTATACCCCCGTCAAAATATTAAGAGTTCTTAAGTTCTCAAATGTCTCTTACAACAACCATCATATATATCAATTTAGGAGATTTAACTAGAAGTCTATGCCTACATCTAGGTGCCGACTTCTTCAAAAAGCTCCTTAGAGTCCAAAAGTTGTACTTAAAGAAAATGGCTTCTCGGAGATGGCCATAAATACTCGTATTGCAACAGGAAACTATTAGGGTATAAGCTCACGAGCTTAGTATGTCTCACTTCCCAAAATTAAATACTCAACAACAATATATAATAGACAAGTTATTAACAACCATACGAAATGCACAAACACGTGAGCATACAATACATAAGACCATCCGGAAATCTTATGTTGAATGGATTTATGCCCTCCATTCAGGGTTAGGTGTTTTAGGCCCATACGACCAACAATTTCAATTTTTCCACTTTTTAATGTGGTTGATACAGGTACCTACCCACACACAATTTTATTTCTAGCCCATACGCCAACATTAAATTTTCCGGCCATTACACCAACATCTGAGTTTACAGGCCCCTCATTGCCCAGCTATTATTCCTTCTTCCCACAAAATTATAATAACCTATGCAATGTGACTCCAAAATGGTATGCATGTCAATTTGATTATAAAATCATGACATACTAAATTAGCAGTTTATGGGTGATCATAGATTGCAGACAATTTAATTCTATACTAAATTATTCAAATATTTACAACAAGCTCATTTCGATATTCTTATCATCAATTCACCCATGTAGAAATCATGTGCATACAATCAAGTTTTATCTTGTCCTAACTCTAATGCCACTATCATTACAAGCACAACCACAAGCATGTAATTTAGAGATAGTGAACTCACTTTGCCATGGCGCGAAAATCCACTTAATCGTAATAGTCCTCAAGAAGATTTAGTCCGTCTCCCAAGTCTCCTAATCAAAAGAAATAACCTTAATGAGTATTTCTATGAAGTTTGAGTGAACTTATAAATTCTATTCTAACAAGTTCGTCAAAATTCGTCTAAGAGGAAATTCCAACTTAAAATGGCCATAATTGGTTATTTTAACCCGGAATTTCACATATTATATACCGATTTCTACCTATTCGACGAGAGCTATCTATTTCTAGAGTTATTTCCAACAAATGAGGTCGGTTGTTCCATGAACAGTAGGGTACAGTATACTATACGAATTTCCTATTTCACAATTCAACTTCTAATATCAAAACAAACATCATACTAAAGCTTTGATAGATACTTAGCTATAAATATATCTTGCAAGGCTCTATTATATATACATATATAACTCAATACCATGCATGACTCATGAGTGTTGTGAATTTCTAATTTCTCATCTGCTTAGATAATGTCAAATAAGAAGTATGTGACATTACTTTTCTAACTTTGTTTCTACAAGTGAATCATGTATATATGCAATACCTACAAGCTGTTATCATGAAGGTTATGGAATGAACTATCTAAATGTATATCCTTAATGATATAGTACCAAGAATTCTTTTTGGAAAACTTTTACTTTGTAAAACTTTTGAAATTTACCTGACTTAAGAAAAGTGGTTTTCTTTCTTGTAAAATCACATTTGCTTTTATCAAAAATTAACCTTGATGACCTATATAGCCATTACCTTCATTATTTTAATAAAAACCTTCATTTTGGGATTAGAAAATAGATGTTTTAATAGGTAGCTTTCCTAATTACGAATTTTTACAAAACTTTTAAAAATGAAAATATGGTTTAATCTATTCTTGGAAACCATTCATTGTTCTAGGGTTATACTTTGATAAACCTCTCTTATCTTTGTCAAAATTAGGTCTTTATTACATGTATCCCCTAGGACTTATATTTTTCCATAAAAACCATCCTTTTGACATTTGGAAATAAGTTTTTAAATAGTGGTCATTTTCAAATCCGAATTTTGAAAATTTCTTTTGAGTTTGTTTTCTTTGTAAAACTCATTTAGTTTTTCAAAAACCATTTCCAAATCAAACCTACCCCTTAAGGCTTCTATTTCCTTAATAAAATCTTGTTTTGGAGTTAAAAAATGAGAGTTTACATTTGAAGCTTCTTTTATTACGAATTTAGTACTTGATTTGTAGACACCCAATTTTTGCCCAATTAAAAAATAGGCTTAAATTTATAATAAATTAGTGTCATGTTGAGTTCATAAAAAAATAAATAATAATAATAAATAATATAATAAAAAAGAGAGAATATAGAAAATAGAAAAATAAAAAAATAGAGGAATAAAATAAGTATAATAAAATAATTAAATGAATAATAGTAATATATGTAGGAAAAAATTAAAATAAATATAAAATTATTTGAGCTCGATATAACATATATTTTATTTTTTATTAGCCTTAAATATTAGTGGTTTAGCTACATGACTAAGGTACAGGCCAATGGCCTAACGGTTCAAACCATGGACACACTAGGTTCAGGAGCAAGGGGACCCGGGTTCGATCCCAGCCCAAGGCAGATTTTGCCTCCTTTTTTGTTCATTTTTTTTTCCAAAAGATACATCGGTTCATCCACTTTGAGACACCATTTGATCAATGAATCTTTGTTTTTTTTCGAAATTAAGTGTACAGACACAAACTAGGCATGGGATACATCACATTTATACACAATTCATGTATTATTTCATCCCAAAAGGGACCTTAATTGAGTCATGAACATTGGGGAAAAATGCGAAATAATGTGTTTCTTCAAATTTCAAAAATGGCTAAATCGTATCCTTTGATCAAATTAAACACACTTAATCGAAGAGTCATGATGTATAAACACATGTTTCGTGATCAATTTGAACCAACAATCACGAATCGAGTCCCAATTTTGAATCGTCCTTGTTGAAAATAAACAAAACATCAAAGTGATATGATCCTTCGAACATGGCCGAATTGTATCAATTGATCAAATTAAATACACTTAATCAAGGAGTCATGATCTATAAACACAAGATTCATGATCAATTTAAACAATCAATCACGATCAAGTTCTAATTTTGGATTGTTCTTATTTGAAAAAATACGAACAATTCGTGATTCGAAAAATTGAACAATCATAAAGCTTCAAAACGACAAATTGATTCGAACTCTATAAATAGGATCACCAAACAAGGAAAAAGCACCTTTCAATTTTAGAAAATACACATTAGGAGATCGAGATCTGAAAATACGAGGGAAAGTGTTCGAATTGTAAAAATCGCAAATTCGAAATGATTGAGAGGATTTCGATCCAATTAAAGAGTGTTAGGATCATTAGGGAAGTGTTTTTGATTGATTAGAGTGTTTGGAATTGTTCGAATTTACAATTTTTGGTTCTGCAAATTTTTGGGAATTTTTCACTGTGCGCCGCCGTCGGGTCATCGCCGAACCACCACCTACGGCCGATCTGGGTGCAAACCACCACCTCCACGAGATCTACCGCTGCAAGACACGTCGGGCCGACAAGGATGCGAAGGTCGAGTGCACTACCACAGCCGCCGGAATCCGCCTCGAAAAAGGACGCCATCGTTCTTCTTCACCCGACTGGAAGGATCCGACCCGACTCCAAGTCCGCTCCACAGATCTGACGGTCGGCGTTCAATCTTCAGATCTCACGGCTGTGATCAAATCGTAGGATCAACGTCCCAGATTCAGTCAATCCGATCGGACGTTCCTGATTCAATCAACGCGATCAACGATCCAGATTTCATCCGAGTTAATCCAACGGTCCAGGTTAGTCTGTAATTTATTTATTTTATAAATATTGTTTTTAATTACGTAAATTATAAAAAATTATTAAAAAATCCAGAAAAATCCCAAAAATTCCAAAAAATTTCTAAAAATCAGAAAAAATATTTTATTTATTTTTCAGCAAATTTGATATTCATTGAATATTTTTTTTTATATATGTATGTGCATGCATGTTTTGATATTTTTTAATATTTCATATATGTGTGTTTAGATATTTTTCTTTGAAAAATATGTTAATAAGTATATGTGTGTTTAGATATTCTTGAAAATATGTTAATATGTGTATGTATGTTTTGATATTTATTATAATAATATGTGTATGTTTGTTTTGATTAAAAAAAATGAATTGTTTTCAAAATTAATAAAAAGACTTAGAAAAATCCTATCTTTATAAAATAATAAAAATTTTTTTTATCTTAGGTATCATAATTAATTTTTTTTTTTTTAAATTCAGAATTTATAGAATTTTAAGGAAAAAAGTTTTCTTAAAAATTAGAAATAACCAACAAATTTAAAATTTTTAAAAAGTGAACTACGTTTTGTCTGATCTCGATTAGCGAGTACGTAGGCACCTTCGGGGCGACATTAAAAAATATAAATTATTTATTTTGTTTATTATTTAGTTAATTAGATATTATAAGTTTAAATACTATTAGTTTGTTATTAGTTTTTTTTCTAAAAAATTTAAATATGGTAAAAATGGATTTGATATATTATTTCTTATTAATTATATTTTTTATAAATATTTAACTTTTGCGATTATTTCTAGATGTAATTATAAGTTTTTTTTATATATATAATTTTTGAATGTTTTGCTTTTCTTTGTAAATATTATATGTTTTCTAAAAATTAAATAGAAAAATTATTAAAAATGATTTCTGACTTATAAATATTGTTATTATTTTTTATATTCTTTTTGCAAGTTTTTAGAAAAGGATAAATTAATTTTAAACTTAAAGTGGTAACCGCTTAGGTTTTAATAGGTTAGCCCCCGACTCAGATATCTGGTATTTTTTTAAAGTTTGGTTTTAAAATTAAATTTTCCGCAGACTAGTAGCTAAGTTAGGATTAACCGACCCATTAATCCTAACTTTTCATTTTTTTTCGATTTTTATCGGTTGGCGACTCCAAAATATTTTCAAAATTAAATTTCTTTTAATCCCTAGTCAGGATTTCATGTTAAATGGGTTAGGATTTAATGTGAATCGGGTTAAAAGAAATGAACCGGATGATTTTCAAAATTCAAACTCGACAAGATTAAATATAATTTTTGTAAACTTGCCCTTATTTTGAAAATATTTCTTAGTGGATCTAAATTTACTCATAAAGATCACTCATTTATGATATTTATTCCTCAAGCCATTCATTTTTTAATGTAAAATACAATTTTGAGGTTGAAAAATAGGTTTTCTAAATATGGTTCCTTTTTTATCCGAATTTTCAAAAGTTATTTTTGTTGAAACCAAAATAGATCTTGAGCTTTCTAATACTTTTCTACTATCATCAAGCTATTGCAACTTATTTATGGACATAAAACAAAAATCTAGTACATTTATGAACTTAAAACAACTAGATCTAGTTTACTATATTAGTCACAAATGCATGAACACTATGATGGTTATGTGAATATGAATAGATGATGAATATATGCACAAATCATTAATAATAATAACATAACTTAATAATAAAGCAAGATAATAGCAAAATAACTCAAATAACAGATCTAAAACATTGTGATGGCAATGATCTCATGTTCAAGTGTTTCCACATCGCTAGCTTGAATCTCATGGGGATTTTGTGTGGAATACACATGAATGAACTTGCCATTACATGTTTTAAGGTAATAAAGTATAGATCTATTACCTATTGGATGATTGGAACAAGAAACTTGAAGAAAAATATGTGGGTACGTGTGTGTGAGTGTTACGGTTTTAGAGAAGAAGAGAGAGAGTTTTTGCAAAAATTTTCTAAAGTAAGAAGGAAGAAAGAAAAAAGTGAAATGAAGTGGGCATAAGGAGGTTGTCACGCCCGAGAGGTACCCTAAACGTGGCAGTCCGCCGTACACGATACTAAAGCCTAGGAATGACTACCTTAGTCACGCAAAGGCTTCCATATTATGTACAAGGCGTTCATCACAACCAAGGAGATGCATCGGAGTAGTGCAATTTATATTGATAGTAAATAAGTAATAAGGCAAAGAGAATGCTAAATATAAAACATAAACATATGACATTTCAATTCTTAAGGGCATATTCTTCTATTATCTTCAAATAAATATACGTCACTAATCATATAGGTTAGCACATATAAAGAACCTTACAAAATTTCTTCATCGTATGATTCCATATCCTTAATCATCCGTCCATGACTTCCTTAATGTCATGATCCTCAAATTTAATCCACGAATATCCTGTTTCAATCAAATCTATAGGGGTATAAGCTACAACTTAGCTTAGTGAGATATTCCCTTTCATTCGCACCATATTTTCAAACAAGTTTATTTATTTATTCACACATATGCTATGCATACAATGCAACATTACATGATTACGCAAATATATATAGTTATCCGGAAACCATATATAGAACGGATTGACCCTTCGTATCAAAGGTTAGGGAATCGGGGTTGAAGGTCCTCGACCTTCTACTGCTAGTCCTCAGGTCCTCACCCACAGCGTTCGGTTGGCTCGGCTCTGAACCTAGAGTTGCTTTCCCCGAGCGATTTGGATTATCCAGGAAGAAACATGGCTCGTGGCACCGCACGATCACAGCCAATCCAACTCTACACGTAGGAGTAGCAGCCTTCTGAAATAGATGTGACTTGATGGATGCTATGCGTGAGCGTTTTAGTTTTCTTAAGCCAAACCTTATTAAGGTTTATTAGGGACGATTAATCAATTTGGCAAACAATAAACAATCATACAAGTAAGTAAACAACATTATTTAAACAAGCAGTTCGTAGTTGCGATATTCTTAATTCTCATTTCACGCATAAACATAGAATCACATATATACATATAATCCTGAATTCCCCAAATATATTATCCATTTTTATCTTTTCCTAGTATACTAATGCTACTATTTTACAAGCACAAGCAAGGTAACGAATTTAGGAGGAATAACTCACTCGTCCATTTTGTGATCTTCTCAGTCGTAGTAATCCTTGGGTAGGGTAATCTCGTATCTTTCATCACCTAGACAAAAGAAATACCCGGGATAAGTCTTTCATGGAATTTATACTCTTGGATATTCTAAACTTTTCTTAAAATCGCGGTAAAATCGTATAAGAGGAAATTCCAACTTAAAATGGTCATAACTTGCTCATTTTAACTCGGAATTTCGCATATAATATACCGTTTTCTAACTATTCGAAAAGATCTATCCATTTTTAAGGTTATCTTTGTCATAAAAGGTCATTTGGGTTCCGAAGTCATCAGGTACAGATTTAAAACGAAATTTCCTAAACTTTTGAAAAATCCATTTTCTAACTCACTCCATTTTAAAGAAAATCCTTTTGAAATAATATATGTATATAATTATGTATTTGATAAATACTTTGAATATATAGGTAAGCTCACTTTATATGCAAAAATCCTAATGGTAGTGTCTCAACAATTTATTTCATAAGACAATTCATTTAACCTTTAGCTTTGAAAATTTTCTTTCAAGTATTTAAAGAAACTTTATATTTTTCCTAGATTGTTATAAATAAGTATATTCTTATTTCTTCATTCTTTTTTTTTTCCAAAACAAGTTAAATTTTTCCTTAATCCTTTAGTCTTGTATTAAATTTTTCTTCTAGTGATTAAAGTTCAAATTTATCAAAAGTATATTAAGTTGATGAAAACCTTTTCATAATTTTGTATTTAGGATGGTTTTTAGAAAATGAATTCTTGTCTTCTTATATTTATTAAAATATAAGCTTTTGCTTTCTAAAACTTGTTCTTTCATTTCTTTTGAAAAGAATCATCTTTGTTGATAAAATCCATTATTGTTAATCTTACTTTATTTATATTCTTTTGAAAATGAGTTCCTTCTTTTAGAAATTTGAAAATCATTATTTTTCCTAAGTGGGTTCATTACCTTATGAGTTGATTTTTATCTTGACTTTGAAAACTAGTTTGTTTCTTAGTTTAGAAAAGAGTTTAAGTCTTAAACTTTCAATATTATCGATTTATTTTTCTTAAAACTTAGATTACCATAAAATACAAGGAAAATATTTATTTCTTATGTCTTCTTGGTAAAACTATCTTTGTTATTTAAGAAAACTTGAGAAACTTGAGAAAGCTTGTATTACTTTAGTTTTATGTTGTTGATAATATCTTTGTGACAAATCACATAATAGAAAATCTATTTTGAAATTTCACTTTTTGATTAGTTGAGACATTAACATTATGTAGATGCAAGTATTATGAGCATATATAAAATAATGAGAGCATAAGAAAATAATAGAAACAAATAATAAGCAAGGAAATAAAATTTCAAGCATTGGGAACCTTAGCTTCATCAAGGAATCCCGGTCAAGTATTGAAGCCTTAGCTTCATCAAGGCATCCCGGGACTAAGAATGGACTAGTCCCGAAAGATTAAATAAAATGAACAAAAGATTGTTTTGACTTGATATGGACAAGTCTAAGACTAGAAAGACTAGTCTTAATAATAACATGAAATAAATAAATTGCATAACTTGAAAGTAAATAAATAACAAATGAGCTTATATGCTCTAAATAAATATATATACATAATATACATAATATAGTTAGATTAGAAGCAAATAATAACAATAATAATAACAACATAATAAAATAGAAAGCTTATGTACAAGAACAAAACATGAACATGTTGTTGCTTTTACTACTCATGTGAGTTTCAAAACAACACCATAGTCATGCTAAGTTACATGACATGAATAGATAAATGGTTGAAAGAAGTTTTTACCTAAGGTATTTGTGTGGTATGAAGATGGTAGTGAATGTATGGTTATGTGGTTATGAGAGATGGTAGTTGTATTGCATAAAAAGAAATTCTTGTGGGTATTTGGTGAAAGAGAGTTTTGGTAGAGGAAAATGTTGTAGAGAGAGTTTGTGTAGTGAATTTGAGAGAGTTTTGGTAGTGTAAAGAATTGTGTGAAAGAATAAAAGAGGAAGGGGGTATTTATAGAATTTTTGGAGTGAATTTTAGATGTAATAAAATAAATTGAAAAAAAAATAAAATAGAGATAAATGGAGAGGGGGAGGCGCCGGTTTTGGGCATGTGAGGAGAGAGAAATTGATTTGTTTTATTTGTTTGTGTAATAAAGAAGTAATGTGTAAAGTTGATGTGAATAAAGTTGTATTGGAAATGAAAAAAAGTAAGAAAATAGATGTGTAGTGTAAGAATGGTGTAAGAAAAAGTAGAGATAGTGAAATAGTAATGAATAGTAGAAAAGACTATGAATAGTAGACTAGAATTAAAGTATCGGTAGTAATAAAATACGCGTAATCGAGCTATATCTGTAATTTTTATCTACCGAAAAATTCAAAAACTGATATTTTTGGAATCCTTGTATTTTTACGAGTCTATTGGTGTAAACGGAATATTTTTAATATTCGAGCTCCGGACACGCTTTTCGAGCACTGATCCCGATTGAGTGAAGGACACTCGAAATTCGCGAATCTGATATTTTTACGTTACCCTATTATTACGAACAATTTTAAGCTATTGGCTTAATTTCGTTTTCTAGGTTTGAAAACGCGGGATTGCCGGATCTCAAACACTAGGGTTCATTATAGGCTTTGTTTGACTTTAGGGTTCCGGTTTGACTTCCGTTTTCGTTGAGGTATTCGTAAGATCGTATAATTTTCGAGTTTTGGTCGTTTATATTTTTAGCTCGACATTTATGTTTTATCTTATTTTATTTGTGATTATACAATAGTTTTTAGTTCTTGGGATCGTTTAACCGAGTCTAGGGTTATGAGTTGACTCAGTTTGATTTTGGCGAAAATTGAAATTTCTGATTCTGAAATTTTATTAAAGAATCTAAGATTTTATTATTTGTTGTTGTTAAGCGGTATTTGGATCTATCGTTTTGATTCGTGTTTTGAGTAGATGATTTAATTGGCGTACGGACGTTGATTATACCGGTAGTTGGTCTTTATATTTCATTTCAAGGGTTCTCGTTTTCTCCAAATTGAGAAAACTTGTTTTTGTTCTCATTTGGAATTAAGTTTTAACTTGGTTCGATTTTTAGGGTTTCGTTTCGGTGTTTGACTTGGTCTAGAATTAGGTTTTTATCTCGAGTCGATTTTCAGGTTTCAAATTTTGATATTAAACTTCTAGAATTATTTTTAAGGATTATGAAAATTTTTGGGGGTTTACAGAGGTATATATAGAGAAATGGATTGGGGTTTGCTTTGATTAAACAAAAGAAAATAAAACAAATTGGAGAGAGGAAAGAGGGAGGGAGTTGCGCCAGCCCCTTGGAGTGAGAGAGAGAAAGTGTTGTGTTATGTAAGATTTAAAATTAATAAAGTAATTTAAGTAGTAAAAGTTATATTGGAAAAGTAAATTGTAAGGAAAATGATGAAATTGTAAGAATAGGATGTAAGGATGTAAGAAATAGGTTATGGGTAGTTGTACTTGTGAATAGTGTAAAAGAATTCAAAAAGTAGATTAGACATTTAAAGTACCGGTAGTAATGAAAATACGATAAAAATGTTATAACTGTAACTTTTATAACCTAAAAAATTATATAACTAATATATTTAGAAATCTTATGAAATTACAAGTCTAATAGTACTAATATCATATATTTAATATCTCAAGCCTCGGGACATGCTTTTCAAAGTCTGTATCTGATCGGGTTCGAAATAGATCGAAAATTCGCTAACCTTATCTTCTTAAGCATCCTAATATTATTACGAACCAAACTACACTCTTCACTCATTTTTCACTCTGGTTTAGGAATACAGAATTGCCAGATCTAAACTATCGGGTTTCCTAGGAATTTGTTGACTTAGGTTTTTGGTTAACTTTTTGGTTTAGGGTTTGAACTTGATATTACCCTAAAAATTTGGGGCTTACAGTGATGATACAAAAAACATTCAATTGTAGTAACTTAGGAATTGTAGTTTCCTTACAACGAGATATTTTTGTAAAATTCAACTTTTCAAACTTTTAAAACAAATTATTTTATGAAAATTGTTAATGAGACAACACCACTAGAATCATGCATATAATATAAGCCTATATATTTATTTAAAAAGGGTCTTTTAACTATATAAATATTTATGTGCTCGATATAGTATTTTTAGGTGGAGTAAAACTTGAAAAATTGTGTTTTTAAAGGCTGGGATTTTCATGTGGAATCTATACCATCCCATTTTCGAACACAAATGGATTTTAATGTTAAAAATTGTTACGCCCCGAGGGGTACCCTAAACGTGGCAGTCCGCCGTACACAATATTAAAGCCTAGGAATGACTACCTTAGTCACGCAAAGGCTTCCATATCATGTACAAGGCGTACATCACAACCAAGGGAACGCATCAGAGTAGTGCAATTTACATTGATAATAATTAAGCAATAAGGCAGAGAGAATACTTATCATAAAGCATGCATATTGCATTTCAATGCTTAGGGGCATATCCCTCTATTATTTTCAAATAAATATGCATCACTAATCATATAGGTCATTACATATAAAGAACCTTATAAAAATACTTCATCGTATGATTCCATTTCCTAAATCATCATTCCACGACTTCCTTAATGTCATGATCCTCAATTTAATCCACGAGTATACCTGTTTTAACAAAATCTATAGGGGTATAAGCTACAACTAGCTTAGTGAGATATTCCTTTTCATTCGCACCATATAATCAAACAAGTTCATTTAGATTTTCACTCATATGCCATGTAAACAATGCATCAATCACACGATTACGCAAATATATATAGTTATCCGGAAACCATATATAGAACGAATTTACCTCTTTGTATCAAAGGTTAGGGAATCGGGGTTGAAGGTCCTCGACCTTCTACTGCTAGTCCCCAGGTCCTCACCCATAGCGTTCGGTTGGCTCGGCTCTAAACCTAGAGTCGCTTTCCCCGAGCGATTTGGATTCTCCAGGAAGGAACATGGCCCGTGGCACTGCACGATCACAGCCAATCCAACTCTACGCGTAGGAGTAGCAGCCTTCTGAAATAGATGTGACTCGATGGATGCTATGTGTGAGCGTTTTAGTTTTCTTAAGCCAAACCTTATTAAGGTTTATTAGGGGCGATCAATCAATTTAGCAAACAATAAACAATCATACGAGTAAGTAAACAAAATTATTTAAACAACAGTTCGTAGTTGCGATATTCTTAATTCTCATTTCACGCATAAACATAGAATTACATATATACACATAATCCCGAATTCCCCAAATATATTATCCATTTTTGTCTTTTCCTAGTATACTAATGCTACTACTTTACAAGCACAAGCAAGGTAACGAAATTAGGAGGAATAACTCACTCGTCCATTTTGTGATCTTCTTAGTCGTCGTAATTCTCAGATAGGGTAATCTCGTATCTTTCGTCACCTAGACAAAAGAAATACCGGGATAAGTCTTCCATGAAATTTCTATTCTTGGATTTTCTAAACTTTTCTTAAAATCGTGGTAAAATCGTATAGGAGGAAATTCCAATATTAAAATGGCTATAACTTGCTCATTTTAACTCGGAATTTCGCATATAATATACCGTTTTCTACCTATTCGAAAAGATCTATCTATTTCTAAAATTATCTTTGTCATATAGGGTCATTTGGGTTCCGAAAACATTTGGTACAGATTTTAAAACGAAAATTTCTAAACTTTTGCAAAACCGTTTTCTAACTCATCTTTACCTTAAAGAAAATCCTTTTGTAAAAAAAAATATATATATATATAATTATGAACATATATTTGATAAATATTTTGAGTATATAGATAAGCTTACTTTATATGCAAAATTTTCTAATGGTAGTGTCTTAACAATTTATTTCATAAAACAATTCTTTTTAAAGTGTTAAAACTTATCTTGATAAATTCATTTTTAAGTATTTGGAAGAAACTTTTCATTATAATTGAATATATTCTTATTTTATTTCCTTCATTCCTTTTTCCAAAACAAGTAAATTTTACCTTTAACTTTAGTCTTTCATAAATTTCACTTCTAGTAATAAAAGATCAATTTTATCAAAGTATATTAAGTTGATAAAACCCTTTTTTATAATCTTGTATTTAGGATGGTTTTAGAAAATGAGTCTTGTCTTCTTATGTTTATTTCTAAAATATAAGATTTTGTTTTCCAAAACTTGTTCTTTCATTTCTTTTGAAAAGAATCATCTTTATTGATAAAATCCATTATTGTTAATCTTACTTTATTTATATTCTTTTGAAAATGAGTTCCTTCTTTTTAGAAATTTGAAAATAATTATTTCTCTTAAGTGGGTTCATCACCTTATGAGTTGATCTTTATCTTAATTTTGAAAACTAGTTTGTTTTCTTAGTTTTATTTCGAAGTTTAAAAGAGTTTAAATCTTTAGCTTTTTTAAAAACTTTTAATATTAATAAATTATATTACTAAAAGCTTAGGTTAACATAATATACAAAGAAAATATTTATTTCTTATGTTTCCTTGGAAATCTATCTTTGTTATTTATAAAACGTTGAGAAAACTCTATTTCTATGTTGTTGATAATAACTTCATGTTTTTGTGATAAATCATATAATCGAAAACTTAGCTTTGAGTCTATTAAGTAAAGTAAAATTCTATTTTTAGATTAGTTGAGACATTAACATTATGTACATGCAAGTATCATGAGCATATAAAGTAATAAGAACATAAGAAAATACTAGAAATAAATAATAAGCAAGAAAAATAAAATATCAAGTATTGGGAACCTTAGCTTCATCAAGGTATCCCGGTCAAGTATTGGAGCCTTAGCTTCATCAAGGCATCCCGGGACTAAGAGTGGACTAGTCCCGAAAGAGAAGAAAAGCAAAGAAAGAAAATTGTTTTGACTTGATATGGACAAGTCTAAGACTAGAAAGATTAGTCTTAATAACAACATAAAATAAATAAATTGCATAGCTTGAAAGTAAATAAATAACAAATGAGCTTATATGCTCTAAATAAGTATATATACATAGTATACATAATATTATATAACAATAATAACAATAATAATAACAACATAATAAAATAGGAAGCTTATGTACAAGAACAAAACATGAACATGTTGTTGCTTTTACTACTCACATGAGTCTCAAAACAACACCATAGCCATGCTAAGTTACATGACATTAGTGAATAATAGTTGGAAGAAATATTTACCTAAAGTGTGTAAGTGCTATGAAGATGGTAGATGAAATGGGTATTATGTGAGTAGTGATATGTGGTAGATAGTTTATGTATGAGGGATGATTTTTGTGAGGAATTGGTTTGAGAGAGTTTTGGTAGAGAGAATTCTTGAAAGAGAATTTGTGGAGAGATTTTGAGAGTTTTGGTAGTAAAATGAATTGTGTGAAAGAATGGAAGAGGAAAGGTATTTATAGAATTTTTAGAGTGAATTTTGGATTAATAATAATTGAGGGAAATTGGGGGGGGGTGGGGCGGCGCATGAAAGAGGGAGAGAGGAGAGTATATTTTGTTTGTTTTGTAATTTTTTAAGAAAATAATTAATATGTAAGATATGATTTGATATAAGATGTATTGGAAATATAAAAAGTAAGAAAATAGATATGTAGGTGTGAATAGGTGTAAGAAAAAGTAGAGATAGGTGAATAGCAATGAATAGTAGAAAATACTATGAATAGTAGACTAGACAATTAAAGTACCGGTAGTAATAAAAATACGCGTAATAATACTATATCTGTAATTTTTAGCTACGAAAAATTCTAAAACTGATATTTTTGGAATCCTTGTATTTTACGAGTTTATTGGTATAAACGGAATATTTTTAATATTCGAGCTAGGACACGCTTTTCGAGCACTGATCCGTTTGAGTCCGAAGGACACTCGAAATTCGCGAATATGATATTTTTATGTTACCCTATATTATTACGAACTATTTTAAGCTATTGGTTTAATTTTGTTTTCTAGGGCTTGAGAACGCGGGATTGTCGGACCTTAATCACTAGGGTTTGTTATAGGCTTTGTTGACTCTAGGGTTCCGGTTTTGACTTCCGGTTTTGTCGAGATGTTCGTTGACTCTAGGGTTCTGGTTTCGAGTTTTGATCGTTTTATATTTTTAGCTCGACATCTATGTTTTATCTTATTTTATTTGTGATTATTTAATAGTTTTTAGTTCTCAGGATCGTTTAACCGAGTCTAAGGTTATGAGTTGACTCAGTTTGACTTTTGGTGAAAATTTAAAATTTGTGATTTCTGAAATTCATCGAAGGTTTTAAGATTTTGCTATTGATCGTTATTTGGATATATTGTCTTGATTTGCGCGTTAGGAAACGGTTAGGTGATTTGATTGATGTATGGACGTTGATTAAACCGGTAGTTGGACTTTATATTTCGTTTCAAGGGTTCTCGTTTTCTCAAGATTGAGAAAAATCGTTTTTGTTCTTATTTGGAATTAAGTTTTAACTTGGTTCGATTTTTAAGGTTTCGTTTTCGGTGTTTGACTTGGTCTAGAATTGGGTTTTTATCTTGAGTCGATTTTCGGGTTTTAAATTTTGATATTAGACTTCTAGGATTATTTCTAAGAATTATGAAATTTTTTGGGGGTTTACAAAAATAACCTTAGAAACAAATAGATCTTTTCTAGTAGGTAGAAAACATCATATAACATGCGAAATTCTAAGTTAAAATGAGCAAGTTATGGCCATTTTAAGTTAGAATTTTCTTCTATCCGAATTTTAATGCAGATACTAGAATAGAATTAGAAAGTTCAAGTAGAACTTTCACGAAATACTCATTCTAGGTATTTATTTCTTTTAGGTAATGAAGCTTTGGAGGATTTGTATTTAGAGGACTATTATGAGTAAAGAATTTTAGTAAGGATAATCGAGTAAGTTTATCTCTTACTTTTTTGTACTTATTTGTGCTTGTAGCTAGAGGCACTAAAGTAGGAAAAGACGAAAATGGAATATGTATGATAATGTTGGTTAAAAGAATACTAAGTATATCATGGCAAGAATTATTGTTATTAAAATCTATGTTCTATTATCATGATGGAGTGTCTGTAATTCTTTGATCGCCCTTAAAATATTTTAATCATATGACAAGAATATATTAATTGATTCATGCATATCACTAGTGAGTGACATTGCATTAGTTACTACTTGATGAGACAAGAGTATAGTAGTAAGGTTTGTAGGAACCCGTAGGTCTGCAAAGATGGGCGAATAGGAGCCTGAAAGAATTATTTCAGGATAGAGCAAGTAAGAGCCCGAAATAAACTACGTAATCGGATTTCAAGGATGGGTTCTAAAGAGCCTGAAACACCTAATCCCGAATGGAGGGGTAAATCCATTCAAACAAATGATTTACGGTATATCATATGTATTGCCTGCTCACACGTTTGATACGTTTCATATGCCTATTTAATAACTTCTTTGATTTTCTTGATATAAGTGCGTTAAATCCATGAATATTCTCACTAAGCCAATTGAGTTTACACCCTAATAGATTTTTGTTGACACAGGTTCGATATCTCTTTTGCCCAAGGACTCCATATATCGGATAGATTTATGTTTTTGGGAAGCTTTTATGGGAAATCCTTTTGAAAATCTTATAATAGATTTTCTTTAAAATCTTTTCATTCTAGTATTATTTCTTTTCGTGTAAGACTAATATTATATTTTACTCTTTGGAGATTTCGGGGGAATGCCCTAAGATGATGTAAAGACTACATTTTATGATTTTGAAGATAATGTTTATTTAGACTCTTGTATGCTATATCACTTTTCTCAAACACACTTCCCACTTGTGTCTTGTATTGCTATGATAGACGCCTTACATATGGTATCGAAGCTTTTGCGTGACTTTAAGAAGTCATTCTTAAGCTTTAATACTATATGTGGCGGACTACCATGTTTTGTGGTACTTTTTGAGTGTGACAATGGGCAAGGCCATTAAAAAGAAATAAGAAAATCATGGAAGTCTTAAATTTATTTCATGACTCTCTAGAGTTAGATTATAGGCTTGTCCAAAAAGAAGAAAAATTGTTTTGACTTAATAAGGACAAGTCCGAAACTAGAAAGACATGTCTTAATGAAATTACATGAAATAAATAAATAAATAAATTACATGAGCATAAATAAAGGTTATGTTAATGAGCTTATATACTCTAAGAAATATATATATATATACACATAAATATATTTAATAACATATAGAAGTTGGATTAGAAGCATGAATAATATAAGATAATAATATAATAAAATACTGCATGAAAAGAATAAAACATAAACATATTGTTGCTTTCTCAACACCATAGTTTTAGGAAACACATATTATGGTCATGTAATTTTGCATGACATGAAAGAGAAACATTGGGAATTTTTGCCTAAAGTTTATGTGAAGAGGGAGGAAAGAGGATTTTATTGTTGGTTATATGGAGATAGTAATGAGATGGAAAGAAAAGAGATAGTTTGGAAGATAAATTTAGAGAGGAAAATTAGAGAGATAAGTTGAGAAATGATTTTGATAGAGTTTTGTTATAGTAAAAGAAAAGTGTGTAAAAAGTGAAGGATAGAAGGGGTAGTTATAGATAAATGTGGAGGGAATTTAGAGAAATAAAAATAAATGAAAAAAGAAAATAAAATATGGGGAGAGAGAGAAAGGTGGTCGGTCATATGGAGGAGATGGTAGAGAGAGTGATAAAAAATTAATTTTAGTAAAGAAAAGTAAGTAAAGTATAAGAGAAGTTAAGTAAAAAGTAATATTGATAATATAAATGTAAGAAATAGGCTTATAGGTTGTAAGAGATAGGTTATAAGAAAAAGTAAAGATAGATGAATAGTAATAATAGTAGAAATAGTACAATGAATAGTAGACTAGATAAATAAAATACCAGTAGTAATAAAAATATACGTGAACGACCTATATCAGATTGTTTTAGATTCTGAAAATTTCTAAAACTGATATTTTTTGAATCCTCATATTACTAAAAGTCTAATGATATTATTGGAATATTTTTGCTATCTCGAGTCCTGGGACATGTTTTTCAAAAACTAATCTCGTTCGGGTTCGAATCGAACTAAATTTTGACAAATATGATATTTTTAGGTTCTATTACATTGTTACAGACTATAATCAATTATCTCATTTTTATGTTTTAGAGATTAGAGTGCGGAATTGTCGGATCTAGGCTCAATCTGGTTTGTTACTGACCTAATTGACTTTAGAGCTTCCAGTTTCAATTCCAGCTTTACGATTTACTCGTAAAATTTTAAAATCTAGGGGTTTATGTCATACTTATATTTTTAGTTCAAAATTTATTTTTTCCTTTATTTTTATGATACATTTAATATTTAACAGTTCTCGGGATTGTGTAGTCGAATCTAGGATTATGTGTTGACTTGGTTTGACTTTTGGTGGTAATTGAAACTTTTGATTCTAAAATTCACTGAAAGGTTTAAGGTTTTAGTATTTTGTCGCGGAGTGTTATATGGATATATCATCTTGATTTGTGTATTAAGGATCAAATAGATTATTTGTTTCACGTACGGATTTCGATTCAAATGATTATTAAATTTCTATTTTTATTTTTATTTTTTAAGGTTCTCTTTTTCTTAGGGTTTTCGAAATTTTTGTATTTTGACCTTGTTTAGGATTCAGTTTTAACTTCGATCGATTTTCAAGGTTTTAGTTTTAGCAGTTAACTCTAAGATTATTTTGTAAGAGTAGTGAAAAATTAGGGGTTTACACAATAACTGAAAGCTTACTCGTACCTATTGTAACCGAAAAATTTAAACTTAGACCATTACACCAACTAGAAATAAATATGAAACATTGTTTCTCAAACATCAATCTTAACATCATCCCATCAATCTAATGATTAGTAATTTACTGGATAACTTGGTCTACTATCATCATCTTCATAATTCATAGAGATATTCTATCCTGATTAGGGTATTTACGGTTCAATTTGGTTTGATTCAGGAGTCAAACCAAACCAAAATCGCATTTGAAGTGGTTTCGGTTCAAACCCTTAATGAACAAACCGCTTTACCAGTTTGGGGTTTTGAATCAAACCGCTTCAAATGTAATTCGGTTTGATTTAGTTTGATTTGAACCTGCTTAAAAGCATTTAGTTCTATAAATAATATTAATAGTCATTTGAGTTACAGAGAAAAGAAAAAGATGTTTAGATTGAGAAATATTATGCAAGAATTAAAGTTACTTGTCATTATATCTGGTCTTGGATATAATAATTTCAGATATACATATTATCCTGTTTCAAATTTATTTTTCAATGTGAATTTAAAGTAACATATGTTTTCAATAAATCTATAACATCAACTAAAGAAAATCTTTCTTTTACATTAATTCCATGTTTATTTATAATATTATTCCCTTATAACATATTTAAATTTCCGTTTACCAATTAAATGATTGTGCATGTTCTAAACTCAATTATACTTTTATTTTAATTTGATGCATGTTTACTAGTTTTAAGAAGAATTTAAAATCAATAAAATAGAAAACATACTGGGAAACTTTTGAGACGAGTAAAAGATTGCTTCTTTAATATTATTAATATATAATAAATTTAATGGTGCATTATATAAAATATAATACGAAATATATATATATAGAACATTATATTTATAAGTAACATTAATGTAATTAAAAATGTAATTTACATTTTATAAATTAGAGCATAATCATAATTTATCTAATAAATTTATAAATTAAAATCTTACTTAGTTCCCTTTCAAAGATGTACCTAAACACAAGAATGTTATTAGAACCTATAATTGTGATTCCATTTCAAGTCTATTCTAGCATACTACATACATATGTGATATTAGAGTGAAATGTCACATGTGACCTTAATATCTAATGTTTAAGAGTTATAAATAAATAAGATGGCTCTTTTTTTTTTTTAATTTTTGTAATGTGAAGCGGTTTGGTTCGAGTTCAAATGGTTTGGTTCGGTTTAACCCCTTGAATTGAATTGCAAAGCGAATCGAAATATACAAAATCTCATTTTGCTGTTCGATTTGGTTCAATGAGCAACCCTAATCCTAACAAGTCGAACAATATGGCTCCACAATGTTCTTAAAAAAGATGAAAAAAGAATTGCATTGAAGCCCAATACACCAAAATCACAAGAACATACACATGAACAACCATCATGCATATAATGACATTCAACATGTCATCTAATGCATCAACCACATTTTCATTATTTGTAATTTTAAGCTAACAACCAACACAACATAGGGTTATTTGCGTCTAACCATAAATCTAGAGTAACTCATGACTCTTTAACAAATATATATGTACATATATTTGGTATTGAGTACTCCCTAACACCCTAGGAACCACTACCCTTTTCACCTAATCTATCGGAATCCTTTCTAAGTGTGATTCCACTCAGGACAACGTTACACAAGGATCATTAGGCAACCACCCTAACATCACCAGTCATCTCAGTCCACTAAGCACAGCCAAACACAAGTATTAAAATAATTCTTAAAGTCGAATAATTATTTAGTTCGTTTTGAGTCTACTAGAACCTAACATGCATAATCGACAAACAAGTAATGATGTATTTGATTCAACATTTGAAATGGATAACTCAATTCTATTACAAACACTTTATCACAACACAACAACACACTAACTCGTCACTTTTGTTATGACACAATACATACTTCTAGGGTTGTCGAGCTTGCTAAATCCATTAATAGTCTACTACTAATCTATGCCTAAATACACAAACCTACTTGGATTAGGTGTACTTTGGTATTATATTAAGCTTATGGATGTTTAGGAAGACCATTAAAAAGGTTTAAAAAATAAAAAATCACTTGAAGCTCACCTTCTAGGGCTCGATCGTGATTTAAGCTGTGCAGGGAGCCACTCCCTTTGTCATACCCGTGATGGAGGGAGTGATGAGCATCGAGAGGATTTCACTCCCTTTGTCATGCTCATGATGAAGGGACTAATAGGCCTTGTAGCCATTGTTAAGGCTTTCACACTTCTAGCACAGGTGTAACTTAGTCGGGGCGTCTAAAACAATGTGAAACGGAGGAAATCATGGTAGGAAACATGACTGTGATTCCCTATTTGTGTCTTTATACTTCAAAACATGATTTTTTATTCATACTCATCCCTTCCTTTGATCACTAAACATCTAAACTCCACAAATTCATTCTTAACACGTATAACTATTTTTCTAAACATAATCGATTGCGCTTCTCCTCTGTCGCAATCAATAACCTATCAAACAAGGAATATATGTTATGGTTATAACTAAACCACATGTTCTAGACTTTAATTCACCAGAATGCATTAAATAACCCTTACCTTGCAAATCCAATGAAAAAGCTGTGAGCCTTCTTTTCACCTAAAGTATAAACTCTTTCAACACCTTAACATGCATAGGTTTAAAGGTTTAGATATGTATTGTCTTTAAGATTTCAAAAAGAACAAGAGAGTGGCTTACCTTATCTCTTGTTGATCCTTCAAGAGAGATGTTAGTAGATGGAGATTTAGAATTTAGAGGGTTTTGAGAGACTTGTTAGAGAAAGAAAGAATGCATTGGTTAAAGGTGAGGGTGATTTTCATTTCTTTTATTTTTATTTAATGGGAATCTTAGTCTTTTGAGAGTAATTAATTTACCTTTATTATTTAACAAATAACACTTCCTTTCCTTGCATCCCTATGCAACAGAGAGTTTGGAACAAAAAGGAAAAAGAAAAAAACAATGTGCAAAATGAAACTCTAACTTCTCAATGAAAGGTCATTCCCAAATGACTATTTTTAGCTCAAGGATGTCTAAAGAGCCTCACTTCGCTAGATTATTTAAAAGAATACATAATCAGGTTAGTCGAAGGTTAAATACTCCAAATGTTATAACAAATGTATTAAACCCTCAAACAAGCAACAAGCTGTCCCATAGAACTATTTACCCTATAATAGCCAATAATATACATATAATCAAACTCTAAGAGAAGAAAGACATCAACAAATACTTAACGTCTAAAGTTACAAAATTTGATAAGATCTCATCATCTCCTTCTCAAATGCATGTCATAAAGGGATTATAACTCCTTATAATGATTCGCTAGTAATCTAAGCATAGATTATCAACTACATCTTGTAAGCTCTCACACTCAGTAGTCTCTCATGTAAGCTCCTATGTTGATGTGCCAAGGGAAGAAACTACTAGACAATCAATTTACTAACGAATCAAGCGATCAATCACACAAACCAAGCAACATAAATTCTAACTCATGATCATACCAAACAAGGAAATAGTAAAAGGATAAGTGTCTAAACCCTCTGGATATGACTCACCAGAAAAGGAATAGCCCTAGTATGATCTCACTGATATGACTCATAGTAAGAATCAATACCGTCACTCGCTACAATCAAACAATTGATTGATTGATAAGAGTAAAAGAAATTTAAGAGGAAAAACCTCAAGTTCATTCATAAAACACTCAATAACTGACTAGTCTATTACATGATGAAGGCTATTTATAGTAAACCTTAAAACAAAGGCAAAAAACCGATTAAAACTAGTGAAAATAATAAAGGATAGTTCGGTCAAAAACATAAGCTGCCGACCTAAGAAGTAAGATGGTGGCCTAAGTTACATAGGACTCAAGCTCCAAAGCTGCTAAAATAGAGTCAACTCTGCCGACCTATAATTAAAGGATGGCAGCCTAAGTGGCGGCCTACATGTTATGATGCTCTAGTCTTCAACTGCTTGTCCTTTAAGCACTGACACGTGTAGTTCATTGAAGTCATTATACATGGATGGAATATCAACCAAATGAGCTTCCTCTGACTCCAAATTGTCTGATAAAAATCTCATGGCAAGATTTTGTAACCCTCGAGCTCGACCTCTAGTGATTAGTCCTGTAACTTGATTAACCCGATTCTCTCATCTCCTTGGGCTTGTAGAAGATTTGCCCTCAAATCTAATGGGTCTTCATGAAGACCCTCTAGAATATATAGAGAAATATCCGAGACATTGAATGTAGTAGAAAGACCATAGTTCCTGTAGCTCTAATGTGTAGGCATTGTTGTTGATCTTCTCTAGTATATTGAATGGTCTGGCTGCTCTAGGAGAACAACTTCTGAGATTTCTTGTTTGGGAACCTATCTTTGCTGAGATGAAACCATACTAGATCCCTTGGATTGAATGATCTAGCCTTGTGATGCTTGTTCTTTGGAACACCTGTTACTCGTGAGTCTTCTTAAGATGCTCAGTTCTTCTGATGTATCTTTTGGATTTGCTGACTGCTCCATCCACTTAAGCTCTCTTCCTTTATGCTGGTTTAGCTATCAAAGCCATAGGTAGAGATAGATTGAAAGCCATACACAACTTCAAAGGGAGACTTACCAATTGAACTATAAGTTGACCTATTGTAAGGAAACTCAACAATAGGGAGACACAAGTCCCAATCAGTAAGATTCTTGCCAAACCATCGCTCTAAGCAAAGTCCCAAGCGTACAGTTAACAACCTCCGTCTAGCGATTTGTCTGTGGGTGACATGATGTGCTGTACATGAGCTTCGTACCAAGCTGCTTCCAAAGTGTCCTCTAGAAGAAACTGAGGAATTTAGTATCTCTATCTGAAACAATACTATGAGGTACTCCATGCAAACAAACAATTTCCTGCACAAAAAGGTTAGCAATATAAAGAGCATCATCTGTCTTGTGACAAGGCACAAAGTATGCCATCTTGCTGAATCTATCCACAACTACCATGATAGAATCCTCCCCCTTTTGTGTCCTAGGAAGACCTAAGACAAAATCCATACTTAAATCAATCCATGGTTGTGCTGGTATAGGCAAAGGCATGTATACACCATAAGACTCCTTCCTTTCCTTAGCCTTCTTACGCACTGCATACCTCTCTAACACCTTGTGAACATCTTTCATCATACTCGGCTAGTAAAAATGCTCCTTTGGCAATTATAAAGTCCTCTTCTCACCAAAGTGCCCTAATAATTCCCTAGCATGGGCCTTTCTCACCAACAACTCCTTAACCGAACCAGCAGGAACACAAAGTTTTCCCACTTTGTGGAGAAATCCATCCACAACATAAAAACCATCTACGACTTCACCCCCATAACAACGCTCAACTATTAACTTAAAATAATCAGCAAAATATCGATCTTTCACCAGCTCAAACCCAAGTAACTTTGACTGTAGAGAAGTAATAAGTGCATACCTGTGAGATAGAGCACCTACAACGGCATTGGTGTTACTCTTCTTATACTTAATCACATAAGCAAAGCTTTCTAAGAACTCTACCCACTTCCCTCACTGCTTCGATAGTCGTTGTTGTGCTCTAAAATGCTTCAAGGACTCATGGTCTGTGTAGATGATGAACTCCTTAGGAAGAAGGTAATGCTGCTAAGTCATCAAAGCACGCACTAAGGAGTAAAATTCCTTATCTTACACAAAATAATTAAGCGATGCCCCACTTAATTTCTCACTGAAATAGGCGATAGGATGCCTTTCCTGATCAATACTACTCCTATCTCGACCCCAGATGCATCACACTCCAATTCAAAAGTCTTATCTAAGTGAGGTAAAACTAACACTAGAGCATTAGTTAATCTACTCTTGATCTCCTCAAAACTCCTCTGAGCTCACTCTCCCCACACAAAAGCCACATTCTTTTTAGTTAGTGTAGTCAACGGGCTCATAATGCTACTGAAATTCCTCATAAACCTCCTATAGAATGAAGCCAACCCATGAAAACTCTGCACATTAGCTAGTGACTGTGGTATAGGCCATTCTACTATGGCCTTGATCTTCTCCCCATCAACCCGTACAAGAACCAGAAATTGCAAAACCCAGAAAATTCACCTCTGGCTAACAGAAAGAACATTTCTTAAGATTGCCATACAATTTCTGATCTCGCAATACTGAGAACACCGAGCATAAATGATTTACATGGCTATCTAAATCACAGCTACATATAAGGGTATCATCGAAATAAATAACAACAAACCTGCTTAAGAAGTCTTTCAGAACATGATTCATTAGATGCATAAATGTGCTGGGTGCATTGGTCAGCCCAAAAGGCATAACCATCCACTCATACAAAAAGCAGTTTTCCATTCATCTCCAACCCTCATACGTATCTAGTGGTAACCACTCTTAAGGTCTACTTAAGAGAAAATCTAGGGCTCCATTGAGCTTATCTAACATATCATCAAGCTTGGGAATAGGATGTCTATACTTAACGGTAATTTTATTAATAGTCCTACTGTCAATGCACATGCGCAGGTACCATCCTTCTTAGGAACTAGAAGTGTAGGAACAACACAAGGATAGTACTTTCCCTAACGAAACCTCGCTCCACCAACTTATCCACCTGTCCTTTCTCTTGGGCTTCACTAGGATTCATTCGATAGACAAACCTATTTGGTAATGCTGCTCTAGGCTGCAAATCGATAGCATGCTCAATACCCCTCATAAGAGGTAATCCTATAGGTAAGTCCTCAGGAAAAACATAAGAAAACTCTTCCGATAACTGCTTTACAGCAAAAGGTACCTGCTCCTATTCTCCAAACTCCAACAAGCACCTAACCTGCAACACATACAAAAGGTCTTCAACCTGGATAACATCTTCAATCTCCTTCCGCCCCACAAACAATGCTTTATTCTTAGTAGCTCTCTTGCACCTCAGTTGGTGTCATAGGATTCAATACAATCCGCCTTTCATCTTTCTGGAATACATAAGTGTTTCTAAACCCATCATGCAATACCCTTCTGTCAAACATCCATGGTCTTCCAAGTAGTATATGAGAAGCACACATGGGTAAAATATCACAGACAATCTCATCATGATACTTCTCTCTAATGCTAAATGGAACTACTACCCTTTGAGTCACATGCAAATTTCCCTGCTCATTTAACCAATGCAATTTATAGGGTTGAGGATGTTGAGTCGTAGCCAACTTCAAGTTTTTCCACAAGAGACGCAGCCACCACATTGGTGCAACTTCCCCCATCTATAATGAGAGCACATAAGTAGCCCTTGACCCTACAAGAGATATGAAATAAATTCTCTCACTGTTCTTCCTCGGTAGAAGGAATAGCAGTCATCACTCGTTTCAGCACATTTATAGACAAATACTGGTCATCCCCTCTATTACCATACACCTTAGCATCTGCATCTCCATAATATTTATCTAATACAACTGATAAATCTCCAAATTCATCTATCTCTTCTTTCTCTTCATCATCATCACTCTTGACTTCTGTGATAGCCATCACCCGTCGGTTTGGACATTGAGAGGCAATATGACCCATGCCCAAGCATTTGAAACATTTAATCAAGTGGATTTTACCACCTGATGAATCGACTACTTCTTTCCCTTTGTTAGCACCATACATTGCCTTGCCCTTGTCTATAGCATTCTTCTTCCCTTTTGCATCCACAGTAGCATTACTCTTATCAACATTCTTACCATCAGCATTATAAGATTTGGTAGAAGAACTATACTTGCTATTAGATGTCTTGTAAAGATTACTACGTCACTGCCTCTTAACTTTCAATGCTAATTGAATGGCTTCCTCCAGAGTCCTATAATGCTGCAACTCAACAATGTAAGAAATTTCATACGTTAGACCCATGACAAACCTTTCCATCATCTGCTCTGGAGGCTCAATAGTGCCACAACGAATCATCAAAGTCCCAAACTCCTGCAGATATTCATCTAATTTTTCCCCCTTGCCTCAAAGTTTGTAGGCTCATAAAAAGTTCATGCCTATAATGCTCAGGAACAAATCTCTGTCTCAAGATCCTCTTTATCTCTTGCTATGTTTAATATCAGCTTTATCATCCCTACTTCGACTAGCAATTAAATTTTTCCACCACAGGGCAGTGTATCTTGTGAATTCAACAGCAGCCAATCGAACCCTGTATGATCATCAATATCATAGCATTCAAACAGGCCTTCTACTTTATCTTCCCAATCGAAGTAGTCATCAGCAGAACCACTTCTAGCAAATGAAGGCATCTGCAATTTCACATACTCTAACCCTATAGGTGGTCAAACTCACGATTGTAATAATAGTCATCTTCAAAATTATCTCCTCTCCCTTCTTCATAAAACCCATCACCTCTATATCTTCTTCTCCTATGAACTCCTCCTCCTACTTCTTCTAACCTCACTCCTTCAACGTCAACTGGAGGAATTACATGTTGGTTAAAAACTTGATACGGAAAAACCTTAGGTATATTAAACCTAAGACCCAACGTTCGTCAAATGAAATTGAACCCCAAGGATCGTCTAAGAAACCTGTGGTGAAACCGTGACCCATTGCCTATATGGAGGTAAGAACCTTGGTATAGTGGTAGACGCCACAACCGGTGATGCAAACCGATTGATAAGTCAAAGAGTTGAACGCCACGGGGAAACTCACGATAAGTTTCAAAATAAGTTCATTGCAAACTCAAAGAGAAGAACTCTCATATTTTCATTATCAAAGATATATGTCATATATGTTACATCTCATAGATTATATAGGCTTTAATTAGCCTAAAAACTAAGCTACAATAAATAAGAAAAAATAACCTATTAATGACTCATAGGAATATGTAAAGACAAACTTGACAATAAACAACCTATTAATGACTCCTAGAAATATGTAAAGACCAAATTTGACAATTAAACAAGAAAATATGAAAAGACATCGCAAAGACATAGAACTTAAATCCCTAATAAATACAATAAATATCCCTAAAAATAATAAATATCCTAAAAAGACATAAACTTAAATATGTTATGATGCCATCTGATTCTCATCATTAAATGATAAGCTCCCAAGGGGGTTAACAATTTTTCACAGTCTTTTTGGGTTTTCTGATTTTAAAAGGAAAAACAGAAATAAAATGATATGATGATATCATTAGTCGATAGGTGCCACGACTAACAAAAATCAAACTGGTTTGTGAATGGAATCACAAATCGATATAACTCACGATTTGTAAAAACTCTCACAATTGCTAAAGGAATATAAAAATTCAATCAGCAAGAAGAATAAAGAAAATTATAATTCTCAATATTCAATAACATGTATTGACAATCCTGTTAATTACAAGAGAGAACTCTTTCACATGAATTCACCAAAATTGAAATCAACTAAAACCTTTTTAATTCTCAAACCAAGGCTAATATATACCTTTTACATACAAAGAAATTAAAGTTATGTAACTGAAAAAAATAAATACTGACTGTAACTGACAAAGAAAATAAGACATATAATTGACAAAGAAATTAAACATGTAACTGACAAAAAATAACTGACTATAACAACAAGAAATTAAAAATGACAATTAACTGATAAATTGCCTTCATGCTTCACATCATTCTCCCCTTCTGGAAAAGATTGACCTCGAATCTTGGCAGTCAAATTGGATGATCTCATTTGGAACATGCTGAAGCTCCTACAACTTTCGGGTGACTTTTTTTTTATTTGTGATGATCTGCATGGCAACAAAAACAAACTTCTCTGACAATTATTTTCACATGAACAAACTTTCGTAAAACATCACCATTGTCAATTGAAGCATCTTAAAATACTACCATTCTTTTTATTGTATAAGTGTTCATGTAACCATCATATAGGCTCGCGGTCATATTGCCAAGGCCTACCAAGAAGCACATGTGTGTATCCATAAAGTAACATCACACAACACATATCACAATACTTTCCTATGGATATAGGAACCTTTGCTTGCTGTGAATATGCAGGACGTTCTTCGCATTTAACCATCTAACCCATAACCCTAGGATGTGGAATCACTGGAAGTTCATCTTCTTAACAAACTCCTGTGAAACTACATTAGCACAACTGCCACGTCAACAGTAATTCACAAGTCTTACCTTGAATTAAGCATCTTTATGAAACAAATTTCTCCCTTTGCCCTGGTCTTCTAACCTTAAACAATTATCGACATCTGCAATTACCTTTTTTCCTTCTCAGCCTTAATATTAATACCTACTCTACAGATTGGTTGTTCAATCGTATCATCATCCTCCATTCCTCTAACTCAGCAACATCTGAATTAGCTCACCTTAATAACTTCCACCTCTTACTATATTCAAGTTATCATCACTCACCACTTCAACCTTTTTCTCGTCACAGATTTTTCAGGTTCAACCCAAACCACTTGCCAACTCTTTCTTCTCCTCCTTCTGCTGATTTAACTTCTTTTCATAACTTTTAAAGAAACGCTTAAAATCATTTTCAAGTTTATTAAATGCTTTCTAATTTCCCCCAATAACAAATTTTTGTAATCTGAAGTACCATCATGATATTTTAGAGATCATTTTTCTGGATAATTCAGATCATTTTGTTTATAAGATTGCTCCTTTCGATAATACAAATCTTCATGAGTACGTCTATGAGATTGCTCACTTCGATAATTCAAATATTTCAACATACCTTACGACCTTTATAAAAATCCTTTCTTGATGTTGAATCTCATCCTTATAATAACTTTCAGGACGACTGAATCTCAACATGATTTTAGACACACAAGCAATTCAATAACAAATC